>SZWC01011398.1:37013-83221 GCA_023375785.1 Penium margaritaceum
CAGCAGCAGCAGCAGCAGCAGCGACAGCAGCAGCCGCCGCCACAACACCAGCAGCCACCGCTGCAGCAGCAGCAGCAGCGGCCGCCGAGCCCGACTACATTGGCGCGCCAAGTGCGCGCACTGGCGGACCTACAGGCGGAGAGCCGCGATACCTTGACGAGGCAGGTGGTTGAACTACAGGATATGATCAGGGGCTTGCTGCCCCAGCAACAACAACAACAGTGTCCGTCAACTGACCCGAGCGAGGACCACCTTGCCCACGGCGGTAATGGTGATGAAGTCGCAGAGAACCTCTCCGACTCCGGCGAGGAGGGCAAGGAAGAGGTGCTCCGAGCGCGCCTCATCCGCCTGGAGGCGCGTCGCAGAGCGCGCGAGGCCAATGCAGCCCTCCAGGGCACCAACTCTAGCTCGACCGCCGACCCGAGCTCATCTCGCCGCCCACTGAGCTTTGAGGAGCTGGCTTTGCGGGCCCACCTGGGTAAGGGAATTGCCTCCTTGATGCCTGGCCCCGTAGTGGCTTCGGCCATTGCCCTGCCAACGGTCAAGCCACCCAAGTGGTTTGAGTCAGACCCGCCCGTCTTCCGGACTGGGAACGACTTCAAGTCCTGGGAGCCACGCTTTCGCATGTGCGCCATGAGCGAGGGAGTCCTCCCCTACTACCTCGCACCGTATCAGGCGTCTGACCCCGCTCAGACACACATGGCAGTCCGCGTGGCTTCCTGCCTGATGAAGGCCGCCCCGGACTTCACCAAGGACTTCAGTCAGTTCCTTGGCGATTCGCTGACCGGCTCAGGAGCTAACCCTTGCGCAGCATGGGCACTGGCCGTCACTCTGTTTGAGGGCGCCACCTTGGCTTTGACCTCCCAGCGCCTCGCCGACTTCAATTCCCTCTGCCAGACTACTCAGGAGTCCGTAGCCGATTACTGGCGCCGGGCGATCCAGTTGTACAAGGATCTTGGGGACGACGCTCCTGCGCAATACTCCGCCCTCTAGATCATCCTTTACGGCATCCACCCCGACTACGCACGCATCTTCAGCAACTTCGACCAGACGCTGCTTCGCGACATGGCGAGCGACGGGACCCTGCTGCGCTGGGCCACTCTCCACTTTCTGGATGTGGCAGGCATGGACGCCGCGAACCGCGTTCGCTGCAGCACCGCTTCAGCTGCAGTTGCCACCGCGTCGCCCACCCCTCCGTCTACAGCAACGGCGGCTCCAGCGCAGGGGAAGAAGGGTCGCAGAGCGTCGGATGATGGTTCTAGCGGCGGTACCAGCAGCAGCACCAGCACTGGCAGTGTCAGCCGCAGCAACAGCGGCGGGAGCAGCAGCGGCGGCGGCAACAGCAGCAGCAGCGGCGGCAGCAGCAGTGGCTCTAGCAGCACGACGGGACGTCGCCTCGTGTGCTTCAAGTGCGGTGGTGACCATCGCTATCCCGACTGCACTCGCCTGACAGGACGCCCACTGGATTGGGCCAAGGTCACCCATGGGCTGTAGCAGGCGCAGGAGGCGCGCATGCGCCAGACGTCCGGTACGACCGCCCGCTCGGCCGCCACTACCGCAGCCGTCCCAGAGGAGTCCGCTGCCACAGCACGCTCCTCCGCTGATCCTCGCGACCAGGCGCTCGCCGAGCGCGACCGGACGATCGCTGAGCTTCACCAGCTTCTCGCCCTACGCTCATCTCAAGGAGGTGCGAGTGAGTTGACTGAGTCGAGGGGCCCTACTGCCTGTGGACTGTCTGTGTCGTTGCGTGGTGATGTCTGTGGTGGTCCCCATGTCCAGTCGTGTGCGCGTGACGGACCCGATGACACGTCTTGGTTGCATGCGTCTCATGTCCGCTCTCTTGCTCGCCTTGCCGCGTCGCCTGCCGAGCGACCTGCTGCCGCGCCTTGTTCCGTCGCCGAGTGCCACGTTGCCCCTTGTACACGGGTTACAGATGCCACATGGGTCGTGGACTCTGGTGCCACCCATCACATGACGTGTCTTCGTGACGCCTTTGTCGTCTTGCATCCCGTTGGCACTGTTTGCTCTGTTCGCACTGCAGCTGGCCATGAGGTCCCTATCCAGGGTGTTGGGGTTGTAGAGTTCATCGGGCCAGCTGGTCTCGTATACATCTCCCACGTCCTTTTTGTCCCTGTCTGTCCGTGCTTGCACCAAGATGGGCCTCGGTGTCATGCACACGGCTGCCAATACTCGCATTTTTGTGCACGATACCGAGGAGACCGTCCTTAGTGGGACGGTCGTCGATGATCTGTATCACATTGCTGGGTGCTCTGCGAGTGCACCCCCTTTGCCTCCCTCTTCCGCTGCCCGTGTTTTCGTCGCTGGTGCTCTATCCCCCAAACACCACCGCCTCCTACATCAACGTCTTCGTCATGTGCACCTGAGGGCTTTCGATAGGCTGGTCCGCACTCAGCCTGCTCTTGGTCTTGATGCAGCGTCCTTCGAGGCGCCGCCCACGACCGACTGTCTGGCCTGCGCTGAGGGAAAAATGCACCGGTCTACTTATCCTGCATCTGTCTCCAGGGCTCGTCGGCCCCTAGAGCTTGTCCACTCTGACCTCATGGGTCCGCTCCCTGTCAAGTTTCAGGAAGACCGCGGTCGCTACGTCCTGACGTTGGCTGATGACTTTACGCGCATGCGCTAGGTCTACAGCCTGCGTCAGAAGAGCGATGCAGCCATTGCGGTCCGCATCTGGCTGGTCATGGCCGAACGCCAGTCTCCCCACCGCCTTCACACCTTTCGCTCAGACCGTGGCGGCGAGTACCTCGGTGACATGGCACGCTCCTTCACTGAGCTCAGTGTCTTTCAAAACCTCTCTGCTCCCGCCACCCCCCAGCAGAACGGTGTCTGCGAGCGCTGGAACCGCACAATGGAGGATGCGGTCCGCGCCATGTGCGCCGACAGTGCCATGCCTGAGGCCTTTGCCTTTGAGGGCATGGCATACATGACCTGGGTGTAGAACCGCATTCCCCACGGTCCCCTCCCAGGTCACCGCACGCCCTACGAGTTGTGGTATGGGCGTCGAGCAGACCTGCGCCTCGCGCGTGTCTGGGACTCCCTTGCCTACGTCTAGTTCACGCCGGAGCAGCAGGGGAGTAAGCTCTCTCCGCGAGGCCGCCTCTGCACCTTTGTTGGCGTCACCCCGCAGTCAAAGGCCTGGCGGTTGTGGGACCCCGAGCGCCGCCGCATCGTGGAGTACCGTGACGCTCTCTTCTTCGAGCATCTCGCCTTCCGCGACCTTGCTCGCATCCACACTCTACGTGCTGCTCATGCCCCTGGGTGTTCCGGTCCCCGTCGTGGGGGGGAGGCCCCTAATCTGGTTGGCACAGTGCCCCCGTCCAGTGCGGTCACTCCGTCGCCGGCACCCCCGGGGCTGTCCCCAGCGGTTGTGCCCACCGGCACCTCCAGCCCCGCCCCGTCTGTGGCTCGCTCCTCTTCCCCTGACTGTCCGTGCTCGCCCGTGTCAGCGTTTGCGTCCAAGTCTGCCTCCGCGTCTGCGGCTCTGCCTGATCCTCCGTCTGTTTCCGCATCTGAGACTGAATCTGACCCTGAAGCTCAGTCTGATCCTGCGTCCGCATCCGTGTCTGGCGATGAGCTGTCCCTGTCTCCGGTCACAGACACGCCTGCGTCTGCCGTGGCTGGTGATGCTATGCCAGCCCCGAGTGGCACGCCTGCCGTGCGGTCCACACCGGCATGTGACTCAGCAGCGCCCACTGCCCCTGCCCCGTCAGACCCCTACACACGGGCACCCGGCGGACGTCTCCGCCCGCGCCCCACGCACAGCATCGCCAGCGGTGATCCGGGCACAAAGGTCCTCGGCCTGAGTGCGCGCGGCCTTGCTGAGGTTCACCCAGGCTGTGCCACTTGTGCGGCACTACTTGCTCATGAGCGCGGTCTTGCTCGTGACACCGCTGAGTCCATGGTGACGATCAAACCTCCCTCTGCAGCATATGCCCTGGCTACACGGAGTGCACCAGTGCTGGCTCCCGATCCCACCAGTCTGCCTGAGGCCTTGTCGGCCCCTGATGTTGAGCAGTGGCGCACTGCCTGCCAGGCTGAGCTTGATGCCATCCGCGAGCACGGCGTCTTTGAGCTGGTGGACTTGCCAAAGAACCGCAAGGCCATCAAGGCCAAGTGGGTTCTACGCAAGAAGCTTAAGCCAGACGGCACTGTGGAGCGCTACAAGGCGCACTTGACAGCAAAGGGCTTCTCTCAGGTCCCTGGTGTGGACTACACCGAGACCTTTGCCCCAGTTGGGCGGATGACGACCACACTCACGTTGCTGAGCCAGGTGGGAACTCCATCAGATGGATGTCAACAACGCCTTCCTAAATGGGGATCTTGAGGAGGAGATTTACATGGTCCAGCCACCTGGCTTTGAGGATGGTACCGGTCGCGTGTACCGGCTGCGGAAGGCCTTGTACGGCCTGAAGCAGTCACCGCGCTGCTGGAACCAGGAGATCACCAGCACGCTAAGACGCGCTGGGTACGTTCAGAGTGATGCTGACCCATCCCTGTTCATCTCACAGTCCTCAGCACCGCTCGCTGCCATCCTCGTCTACGTGGACGATCTTCTGATCGCCTCGCCCGACCTGGGAGCAGTGAATGCTCCCAAGGCCGTTCTCTCCTTGGCCTACAAGATGAAGGATCTTGGTGAGGCCTCTATCTTTTTGGGGATGGAGATCGTGCGCGACCGTGTTTATCGCACACTCCGTGTCCATCAGGGACGCTACGCAGAGACCGTGGGGGAGCGCTTTGTCGACCTCCTCACAGCCGTCCGCACGGCCTCCACGCCCATGACCCCTGAGGGGCAGGCCGCCCTGAAGGTCGATGACCCAGCGGACCTGGGGAGCCAGTTGATGTGACCCTGTACCTGCGAGTCATCGGCTCGCTCATGTACTTGGCCACCACGACACGGCCCGACATTGCCTTCACTCTCAACCTGCTCGCCCAGTTCTCGCAGGCTCCGCGCCAGCGAACACTGGAGGCCGCAGTTCGGTGTGTGTGCTACATTTTGTCCACCGCACGCTTTGGCCTGTGCTTTCACGAGCAGGTGTCCGCTGTGCTCGATGGGTACACAGACAGCGACTGGGCGTGGAGTCCAGATGACAAAAGCAGAACCGGCTACATCTTCCTCATTGGAGGCACTACAGTGTCCTGGCGAAGTGGGAAGCATGGCTGTATCGCACGCAGTACTGCTGAGGTAGAGTATGTTGCCCTAGGCGCCGGTGCAGCGGAATGTGTCTGGCTCGTCCGTCTGTTGCGTGAACTGCGTCAGTCCATTTCCCCCGTGGTTCTCCAGTGTGACAACATGAGCGCGGAGGCCATCGCCAAAAACTCAGGTGTGTTCCATGCATGCACAAAGCACATCAATGTCGAGCATCACTTTGTGCGTGACCTGGTTGATCGTGGTGAGATCCGAGTCATCCACGTGAGCACCGACAGGCAGTGCGCGGATTTTCTAACCAAGGCTCTGGGTCATTCGAAGTTTCATGCGGCCACTCGTTCCGTTGGACTCTGCCCCACCCCTGATGCAGGTTGATTCCTCATGTGCCACCCTGCATGTGCTGTGCCTACTGCTTGCAGCGGCTGTGCGTTTCCTGCTCTGTACAGCGTCAGTGTCTGCATGTGCATGGACGTGTTTTGCCCTCCGGTCATGGGGGAGTGTTGTTGTGCATGTCGTACACAGCTTACGGTGACCCCTCGGCTCATGTCCATTCACGTGCAGATCCCTGAGGCTGGCGACGGCGGCAGCAGGCAGGCAGCCGGTGGCGACGGGCGCCCAGAAGACTTCCGTATCTTGTAGACTCGTGCTGTGTCAGAGCACGTAGGCGTGCAGCCTGTCATGATGTAGATCTCGTTGACGTGGCCGTTCTAGTTCAAACGGCTCGTCGTTCTTACGTGTCTGTAGGGAATTGTGACCAAAACTGTGTTTTTGCCAATGTTTTGTCCTGCTAGAAAAATTGCGCCATTGTGCGCCGTGTGTGTGTGTGTGTGTGTGTGTGTGTGTGTGTGTGTGTGTGTGTGTGTGTGTGTGTGTGTGTGTGTGTGTGTGTGTGTGTGCATCCACTAGGTCCGTGGCACTATTTAGGCTGGCCAGACCTCAGTTGTCATTCCTCTCTGCATATTTCAACTTTTGCAGCTTCTGAGACTTGTGTTTGTGTCCCTGGCCAACCCCTTGCTGTTCTCACTTCCACCTGTGTGTGCTAGTGAGTTAGCTAGCTGGCTTGTGTTGCCACGCTAGCGACAGCATTGCTAGGAGTTGTTCTCTCAGCGAGTTGCGGGGCACGTGTGATAGAAGAAAGGGAATATGCAGGGCCGAGCTACCGCAAGGCATGGCAGATGCTCGGACAAGTAAGAAAATAGAACCCAAACTCCCCTGTGTAACTAGGGGGTTTGTCGCATATTGGAGGGGGTTTGCAAGATGCGGCGCACCCTGTCGCGAGTTTTGGAGTTCGCACTTGGGACCTCCAAAACTCGCGACAAGGTTACTTCTAACATCGGTGATGCTAGTGTCAGCATCGCCCATTTCGCCCTCAAAGTCGGCAAAGTCTGACTTCGAGTGTGTGGGTAAAGTTGTCATTTCTTTCCGTTTTCGCTCTCACAACGGAAAACATGGGCACCGTTGTCATGTCGTTTTCGATTATCGACAGCGGCGTCTTTCCGTTTTTTACTCTGGACACCACCGTCAGTTTTTACTATGGACACTGCTGCTTAATGTGGCGAAACGATGGGAACCGGAGCATTTGTGCCCCAAAAGAAATGATGTAGGTGCAGAAGGATGATCGGAGCAAAGCGAGAAGCTCTCACTTCACAACTTCTATCTGAAACTCGTACAGCTCATACCCCATACATCAACACTTCATGTCTCCTCAAGTCCCCTGAATCATGTGTTCCCTTGTCTTCTCTCGTGTTCCTACACTTTCATATACCCTCCAACCTTCAACCCCTCCTCCCTCCCTTCTTCTCATAGAGAGAAAAGTGGAATAAAAGTCCAGTCATGGAGTACATTTTTTGTAAGTCAACAGCACACCATTCCACAAACCACAACAATGCCACGTTGGTACACAGTAGACATTTCTGTACCTCTTCACAACACATAAGTTTCCTGTTGGATTCCATCTTTGTCACTTTTCTTGCTCAAGGCTTGCTAAAACTTGCAGCCAGGTGCATTGTCTAGATTTGTCCAGGTCCATTGTTGATTAATTTGTCATGTTTCACTGATTGTCGATCTGCTCTCCCTTCCACTTGACCTAATATGCCAACGAAAGAATAAACACTAACCTCACTGCCAACTGTTGAGCAACTTTCAGAACCCTCATCTGAAGGACTTGATACAGCCAGGACTGGTGGTACTTACACCACCAGCTTTATTTCCAACCAATGGTGTCCACACAAAGGCTGACAACTACCCTGCTCCCAGCACTTTTCCGTGCAGAGAGGACATAGATTTACATGAGGAAGATTTCGTGCTTGTACTTCTCGCTTCCGGGCGTGAAGCTGAGGCCAGTGGTCCTCATGAACCCCTTCGCTCCAACATATGCCCCAGTGCCGCCGACAATGGCAATGTCTGTGTAGGGTTTGCTGATGTCCAAGGCACCTGCCCACGTTCAAGAGAGGATGGACAGCCGCATTGGACCCATTTCCGCATACATTATTGACAAAACTCATGAGGAGTGACTCGCAAACTACACAGCACTCACCAGACACAGTGAAGCTTCCGTCCTTAAGGATCTCTGTCCACGTGCACATTTGGAACATGTTGAAAGTGTAGAGACAGTAGCCAGCAGTGGAGCCGACCTGGGTGTGCCAAGCCAGAGCACAGAAGAGAACATCAGTCCCTCCCATGATCAGGGGCGGCTTCTTAGAGGGTCTGCTGGAATCAGTTGGAAGTACACGAGGAATAAGAAGAAAAGAGAAAACATCAGGCCCAAAGAGTGTCACGGTGATACTGTGTCACCTTCTTGTTCGTCTTTGGGTTGAGGAGATCCCAATTGAATGTGCTTGTGTCGCCCGGCGCAAGTGGCCCTGTGACTGCCTNAGAGCTTCACAAGAGGTTCACAAGTTGCACAAGAGCTGAACTGAGGTTCACCAGTGTCACGACAGCTGACGTTCGCGTAGTGTCCAACAGAGGCTGAGGCAATGTGCAGAACGAGAGGGATGGAAACGCGATCTTTCGCAGGGGGTGGGTCGGGAAGTGTAGAGCCGCAAGAAACAGCGGATGCACTCCTGCGTCTGAAAACAAAACGTCTGATTTACCGTGCGGCCCTTGACCTCAGCTTCGATTAAAACCATCTTCTTCGTGTAGACGCCTTCGGCCACTGGACATGCATCGCATAAGGGAGGAAACTCCGTATGAGAACAGTGATCACTGGCTCAAGTGGACTGCACGAGGGGTGTCGTTTGGGCACTGACCAACGGCGGTCAAAAGCAGCAGCCCAGCAACGGCGAGGAGGGTGCGGATGGCCATCTTGCCGAGAGTGGCCTTGCAACACGGGAGACTCAGCAAGCTCGGACGACACAGCGGCCTGTGGCCTGGGTGCCGGGACAGCTCTCCCAGGTATTCACAAGGATTTCCGCGCCAGTCACCACTTCCGCCAACTCGTGAACATGAAGCCGAACTGCAATGACCAGTGGCTTTCCCGGCTGCTTGAACTGCGCCATGAATGCAATGCCCAGCACACCAAGGCCGCAACAGCAGGCTACGGCCTGCTGGAGGACCTTCCGAACCGCGCCGGCAGAAAGACTGACTACTCGCAGTTGCAGATGGGTAACGACAAGGTGGTTGTCCTCCGGCTGGGCGGCGGACAGGACGGGACTGGATTGCGGCGGAGCGGCAGATCACTGGAGCACGGTTGCACCTCATACCCTTTCACTACGTATTCGCCCGTTCCTTCACTCGGGAGACCCAGGTTTGCTTCCGGAATGACAGGGTTTGCGACTGAACAATAATAGCTTATATCTGCGTGACCGAGACACAGAAACCGAAACGGAGAGAAAGTCAGTAAAAGATGCGCGCGCGCAGAAACAGTGGAACAGCCTGGCCGCGGCCATTGTTCCTCCGCTAGCTGCCAAACGATACTTCGTCATTTCCGTCTACTCGACGTTCGACCAAGCACTGCCGTTTTCTTTTCTTCAGAAAATGAACCAACAAGCTGAATAGAGTACGGGGAAATGCTGCGCCGCCGTACTTGACCCGGAGCACTCAGGATCTCGGTCTCTCTCATTGCATTCGTTGGCAGGTGCCTGAAACTACAAATTCTTCCATGAAATGGTTACAAGTTAAAATAATTTTGCAGCATAATCATGACTCGATGGATTTTTGCCTGATGCCGTTGAGTGACAATGAAGCCTTTCCTGCCTTCTTACTTGCGAAAAAATTGGGCTGCGTTCGCACTAATATACCGCGCAAAAAACCTTGTTTTTGCCATCCGGTTCTAGGGAATGGGATAAAAATGGGCATGCGTGAGGGGATTTGACAATTGACCAAAGAAAATTGTAAAGCGCATGGGTTTGCGATACACTTGACGAATCGGACCACGGTCCTTGAACATACATTATATCAACAAACATGAATTCTACGGACAAGATCCTCCATTTTAGCAATTTCTTTGAACAGGTCAGAGGCAGGAACTGTTTTTCGACCTTTTATGTATCACACTACCGTCTTACGAAAACATTAATAGACAAGTGGCGTCGCGATTAGAATCTTAGCGAATCTATCACACTTGCATAACTTCAACTGTAGTTAGCCTGTATGATCAAAACGTGAGTCCGTACTGGTGATTCAAGACATAAATACATAATGCAACGTGATCAAGAACTAATCTCACCGTCTTAGCATCGCACGACTAAAACCATGTCGACTGAGGCGTCGCGAAAAACCGCCCAATAGATTATCTAAGCTCCGAGCCTGTAATTTCTGCACAAGTCGGCACAACACTAATAAAACCAAAACAAGTCATGTGCACATTTACCTGAGCTGCGCTGTTTGCATCTCGCATAGACGCGTAGTGACGTGTCCGAATCACGACGAAGGTAAGTGTCTGTTTCGTAGACTTGACCATGAATGATGACGGTTTCAGGTTTTCATGACTAGTTTATGCCTCGTATCTAGAAGTATGACCCGCTGCCGTCAGTGTCCATGATCGCACATACCGATCTAACAACCAATTTACTATTCCGTGGCGACCTTGGTGCCCATATTATAGGCTCGCCGACATTTTGGCTTCAAGTTAGCGCCAATCCACATGGATCGACGAACACTACCCATGTATACATGAACCGCGAGAACCATACGACAAACGGATCTTGCAAAACATGCGACCATTCTCATTGGTCCACGTTGTGTGTACCTCATGTTGGTTTCTATGTCACAAGACGTGTAGTGACCTCTGGCCTCGTTGCACATCTCACACGTCACTGACGCAGGTGACTGAGGGAGGCGAGATACCACAGCCAGCACGCCCACCGTCACCAAGCCGTGGCCATTGGCCGTGGGAATATCGGCAGTACAACACTGTTGTTTCTTTCTGGTCACATGCAGACTATGTGCTAGTTTAGGAAGCACCCGTCTTCTCTGCCTATGACTGATGTGTTGCATGTGACGTGCGCACAAGAATGTTGGAAAGGGAGGGGGGGGTGTGATTCGACCTCGGCTTTGCCAAGCTTAGAGCGAGAGCGAGCTCGCTGCTCCCTTGCTCGCATCACGTCCACTCACCCCGTCGCATAACTCTTGCTTCGTTGCATCTAACTGTGCGTGCTTGGAAAAACCCTACTTCCGTGTCTACAATCCATTACGTCCTGCCATGCTTGAGGGTTATCCCTCTCCTTGCTTCGCCCCCTCATTGCTTCCCTCTTCCTTACCTACTGGTATCAAAGCAGTGCAGTGAGGGAATATAGCGCGTCTACTCTTGAATGCGCGGTCTTGGCCGTGGGAGGGTCCACCATCACCAACCGCCACCTTCTTCGACCTCGTCAAAGGCTAGGCTCCATCTTGCCTGCCACGTCACCCACCCGCCGTAGCCCACATCGTATAGATTACTCGGGCTGCATTTCGTGCACGGGCAACTCCGCGGGTTGTCTCCTACCCACGGGCTCTCTCCCACCCTTGGGTAGCCGCGCCACTCCAGCCCACATATGCCCGTCGTAGTCCACTTCGTGGGGACTACGCAGGGCTGCCTTGCGCGCAAAGGGCAAACGTGCGGGCTGCAGCATCAACATTGGCTGCACCCACTACGTCATCAGGAGCCACCACCTCTCCGCCTCCTAGCAGCAGCACCCACACCCGCATCTACTGCATCCGCTCCACAGTCACGTCTGTGACAGAAGCAAACGCAGCATTTGCAGCCGTTGCAGCAGCCCCTACAAGCACGCTGTAGCTGCCAAGGCACCGGCGTCTCACGCCATGCCGGAGCCACCTCGGTGGTCGACAGTGTCACGCTGGCACACAACAAGGTTCCCGCTGCCGCGCCTGCCGGGTCTTACTACACGGAGCGCAACGCGTCTCGCCGGGGGCGACGTCGTCACGCAGCTGGTGGAGGGTCACCCGCATTGCTCGGCTCCTCCTCATCGCAGCGTACCTCGGTAAGATCCTCCCCTCTCTCCCCTCGAGACATGGATGGAGACGAATCTGGTGCTGTGGACGCCGCTGCTTCCGACTTCTTGGGCGGCCTCCGAACAATGCCGTCGCATTGTCCTCCATTGTCATGCAGCTGGCATTTGTTGTCACTGACGCTGCCGTCACTATTGCTGCTACCGTTGCGGCAGTGGTCAGGGCGGCTAGGGCACGTGCACCAACTGCTGTTGGTCGTGCTACCAATTCCTACATTGAAGCTGCTGCCATCATCGGCCCCACCGCAGCTGTAGTCGTTGACATTGGTACATAGGTGTCTGCTGTTGTAGCTGACATCGCCTCCAACACCGTAGTTGCTGCCATAGCTGCCGCCACAACTGCTGTAGCCATAGGGACCTCCATTACATCCGCCGTTGTGGCCGCTTCTTCCTCTCCATCAGCTCCCATCCAATTAGCTACAGCTGCTATTTCCGCCACTGCAGCCATCACCACCATCGGTACAATGACAGTGGCTGGTGCTCTTGCCCTGATCGTGCCAGCTGTTGCTGCTGTGCCCGTCTTCTCTAGTGCCGCTACTGCTGCCTTTCCACCCTTGTTCCATCTCCTTCATCCTCCTGCAGCTTGATGCCACACCTTGGTGGCCCTTGCTGTTTTCTTTCCTGGCTATTACCACGCTTGCTGCCCTGTCTCTCTGCTGGGTATGGGGTTGGGAGTTGCCTTGCAGCGCTTCTCACACGTGCTTAAAGCACTTCTCATTTTTCCACGCCCACTGGGACGGAGGAAACTCTGCCGAAAGTTTTTCGGCAGAGCCCCTCTGTCATCACCATGCCGGGTGACGATGAGTCTGTCATCGCAGACCTTCAGCGTCAGCTTACTCGCGCTCTTGAGGACCAGCGTAAAGCTGAGGATCGCCTCAAGTTGCGAGAGGACAATCGTGCACCCTTCGCAAATGAGGTTGCTACCATTGTCCTCAAGCGTCTGCCTATCGCGTCTGTCTCCACTGCTGCTAGCTATATGGCCAATTCTGCCTCTTGCGCCTCCTCTGCCGCCGCTGTTGTAGGCACCACTACCGCTGCTACTTCTGCTGTCATTACCCTTGCACCACGCTAGCATGGATTTTTCTCGCAACCTCCTGTCCTTTCCCCGGGTCTTGCATTCTCATCCTGAAAGGTGCGATTTAGCGCCTGGGCTCAGGGTGAGCGACTCTGGGAGTACTACTTCTCCCCTGACCCCGCCGCTAATCCACGTTTTGTCCCTACTCTTGCTGAAGCCGCTCGTGCTGTCCGCACCCTTATGCCCGCATCACCTAAGCACTTTATGGACGACGTTGGCACGTTTAACGCAAATCCTGCTGCTGGTCGCGATGATGACCCTGTGGACGCCTATGCCATGCTGCGTCGCCGCACCACCATCACCGGTCAGACTGCGTAGAGTGCCCTCACTTTGCAATTCAACACGCTGCTGATGCGTGCTGACAAGACCGCCAATGCCTACTGGGCTCGTGGCCTCAAGCTCCTTCGCAAGCTCGACAAAGCTGCCCCTGGGCAGCTTTCCGCTGTCCTCATCATGGTCAACGGGCTCATCCCTGAGCTGTCCGACCTTCTCAGCGACGTCAAAGCTGACGAGCTTCAGTGCCTTGCCTCCTTGCCTGTCCCTCAGTGTTCACCTCCGGGTGTTGGTGCCCTCTGGGACTTCACCTCCGAGCGTCTTACCGCATGGTGGACCAGCCTTCAAAACAAACGGCTCCATCGCTCCGTAGTCACTGGCGTTGCAGCCCTTACCACTACTACGCCTCCCTCGCCTGCCTCCTCCCCATCCTCCTCTTCCTCCTCCTCGACCGGCTCCACCGCCACTACTCTTTCCTCTCATAATCGTGGCCGTGGTCGTGGCAAGGGCAAGGGCGGCCAGAAAGACAGTGGGAAAGCCACTACCCCTGCTTTACGTGTCCCTGGTGCTGTGTCCTGCTGGAACTGCAGCTCTCCCGACCACTCCGCGCATGCGTGTCCAGCTCCTCTTGAAGACCTTCATCTCGCTCGTGCGATGCGTGCCCACTGGACTCGGACTGCTGGTGCTTCTGCTACAGCCGTGTCTTCATCGAGGTCACCCTCTTCCTCATGGTTGGCATCTCAGTCCTCCGCTCACGCCTATGCCACCACTGGGGTTCCCATAGGGCCTCCTGTGCTCCCTTACCCTTGGGGCTGCCCCCCCTCTTTACGGTGCTCCACCCTACGTTGCTCCGCCCTCATCCAACTACGCCGCCCCGGCGTGGCTCCCTCCTCCCTCTGGTGCCGCGACTCCGGCGTCTTCAGCGTCGGCCACGGGTGACGGCGAGCGCCAGTTGGAGCAGTCTCTGCTTCAACTCCTTCGCCTTCGTGATCAGGAAGGTGAGGGTGTTTCTCTGTTGGCTAGTGGTCCTACATGTCAGACTGACGTTGTCCTTCGTGGTTCCTCATCGGGTTATGTGAATGCTTCGTTGCCTCCCTCCATTCTGTGGATTGAGCATTGACAGTCAGTCCTTCTCCTGCGCTGTCTTGTTGCCTATGCATCCTCTCCCTGTCCTGTCGGCACTGTGGCGATTTGTAGCGTTCTTCCCCCTGCTCGTGCGTCGGGTGGCTTCTGGATCTTGGATTCGGGGGCCACCCACCACATGAAATCTGTCCGTTCGTCGTTTGTCTCTATCGACCCTCCTGGTGCTGTTCGCTTTGTCCGCACTGGGTCCAGTCAGTTACTCCCCGTCCAAGGTGTTGGCGTCGTTCGTTTTGTTGGTCCCAGTGGCGCTGTCTACCTTCTTGACGTGCTATATGTCCCTTCTCTGGAACTCAGCCTGCTGTCGATGTCCTCCCTCGATGATCAACACATGGACTTTGCTGCTAGTCGGGGTGTTGGCACGGTGCGTCTTTGTACTTCTAGTCGTGTCGTCTTGCATGGTGTGAAGTGTGACAAACTCTACAGTTTTCCCCTCTTATGCCCTTCTCCTGCCTCGGTTGGCACCGCCCTTGCTCATGTCACCCCTTCTCTCTCTCCTTCTCTTGTTCAACTGCTGCATCACCATCTTGCATATGTGCACACTGATGCTATCTCTAGCATGCTGCGGCTCCAGCCTGCTGTGGGCCTCTCCCCTTCTACTTTTCCTGCTCCCTGTCCCTCTGACTGCCTTGATTGTGCTCAAGGCATGATGCGTCGTTCTCCCTTTGCTGACTCCGCATCCCAATCCCGCTTTCCTCTTGATCGTGTACACGACGACGTCATGGGTCCCCTTCCCCATGATCTCCCTGGTGATGTTGGTCACTATGTCTTGTGTCTCACAGATGATTTTTACTGCTTTCGTTGGATCTTTGTCCTTCAACACAAGAGCGAAGCCTATCCCACTGTGGAAACTTGGCTTGCCCAGGCGGAATGCGCTTGCCAGCGCTCACTACGTGTCTTCCGTAGTAACTGCGGTGCTGAGTTCCTTGGACCCACCGCTCATTTCCTTGCGTCCAAGAAGGTGTGCCTGGAGACTTTTGCTCCTTATACACCCCAGCAAAATGTCGTCTGTGAGCGCTGGAACCGTATCCTCGCTGACGGTGTCCGGACCCTCTTATCTCAGTCCGGTCTTCCCTCGCGCTTTGCCTTTGAGGCAATGAGCTACATGACTTGGGTCTGAAACGGCGTTCCACATGGGCCCCTTCCTCGTGCCGTCACCCCTGTTGAATGTTGGTCTGGCACTCGCGCTGACCTTTGGCTTGCTCGCGTTTGGGGATGTATTGCCTCCGTCTGGCTGCCCGATGACTTACGCGATGGCAAAGTGTCCCCGCGCGGTCGTCTGTGTCCGTTTTTGGGCGTCTCGACCTAGTCTAAGGCTTGGCGGTTCTGGGACCCTGTCCGTCAATGCGTCATCGAATCTCTTGATGCGTTTTTCTTTGAGTCGGTCTTCCTACGTGACCTTGGCCGCCTTTCCTCCGCCATCTCCCTCCTGCCGCTCTCTCGGCTGGGAGGTGAAGTCGGTCCTGTCAGTCTTGTCACGGCTACAGTTCCTCCTGCCGTGACCCTGGCGGCTACACCCTCTCAGCTCCCATCGTCCGGCGTGCCGCCCCCACCTGGCTCACCCTCATCCTTGTCGTCTAGCTCTTCCGGACCACCAACCTCTGCGGTCACGTCCTCGTCCGCCTGCGCGTCATCGTCGCCATCCGCCAGCTCCCCGTCCTCGAGTCCTGATGTCCTTGCTGTATCACCAGACCAGGCAGCTCTGGACGTTGCTATGTCCGCAGAGACCACTCGACCTCCCCCCGTCTCACCCTTTGTCCGCGGCGGGCGTCTGCGTGCGCTCCCGCATTGCATCTCTAGCGTCACTACACCGTCCGGTCGTCCATCGCGGTTCAGACCACACAGTCTCTGGTCGTGCCCGTTCTTTCCCCTGTCGCACCAGCGCAATCTCTAGTCCTGGAGACAGGCATGGATGTGCTTGGTTTAGCCACTGGTGCTGTCCATCTGAGTTCCATGCTGGGCTACGTGCTGCTCGTCTCCGAGCACACCCGGGCGGTGGTTGCAGCAGCCACTGTGAGCGTCGCCAAATTTCATGCCGCTATCGGCTCTACGTCCCTGCCCTCAGAGCCGTCTTCTGGTCATCAGGCACGCTTAGCCCGGGATGCAGGGCAATGGGAAGCAGCGATGCGTGATGAGCTTAATGCCCTAAACGACCATGAAATTTTTGAGCTGGTTGACCTGTCCCCTGGGCGCAAGGCTATTGATGCGCGATGGGTCTTCAGGTGCAACCTCAAGCCCGACAGAATACTGGACAAGTACAAGGCTCGCCTCACTGCGAAGGGTTTTTCCTAGATTCTGGGAGTTGACTTTGACGAGACATTCGGGCCATTTGGTCGCTACACCACCGCTCGTGCCCTACTGAGTCTTGTCGCCCATCACGACTGGGAGTTGGAGCATATGGATGTTAACAATGCTCTCCTCCATGGGCAGCTAGACGAGGAGATCTACATGGTTCAGCCCCCTGGATTCTTAGATGGCACCAGCAGAGTTCGGCGTCTGCAGAAGGCTCTCTATGGCCTGAAGCAGTCACCTCGGTGTTGGAACCAAGAGATCACCTCCACACTTGAGAAGGGCGGCTACCTACGGAGTACAATGGATCCTTCACTTTTTGTCACCCCACCCTTAGCTCCCTTAGTGGCTGTCCTTGTGTATGTGGATGACCTGCTGATTGCGTCACCTTGTCAAGGGGATGTGAAGGCTGTGAAGTCACTCCTCCAGCCCACCTACAAGATGAAAGACCTAGGACCAGCTCGTGTCTTTCCGGGCATGGAGCTGGAGCAAGATCACACTCGTCTTGTTCTCCATGTCCACCAAGTTGCTTACGTCCGCAGTCTGGGGGAGCGCTTCTCCTCGCTCCTCGAGACGGTGCCCACAGCGTCGACTCCGATAAATCCACCTAGACAGAGGTTGCTGAAGACGCTGGATGTGTCAAAACTGTGGGAGCCAGTCGATGTGACGGATTACCTTCATGTGATCGGCTCTCTCATGTACCTGGCGACGACGACCAGAGCAGACGTTGCCTTCGCCGTCAAATTTCTGGCACAGTTCTCACAGTGCCCGAGAGCACGACGTTTGGAGGCCGCACTACGCATCGTCAGGTATGCTCTCTCCACTGCTCGCACCGTCTTGTGCTATCGTGCACAGCCCTCAGTCGTAGTCGACGATTACACAAACAGCGACTGGGCACATGACGTCAACGCTCGAAGCCGTACTGGTTACATCTTCCTAGTGGGGGAGACTGCTATGTCGTGGAAGAGTGGCAAACAGGGCTGTGTTGCTCGTGATGCGAGGTGAAGAGGGCGGCAAGAGCCGAATGACGTGACTGAGGAAAATCCATCTAGGATGGAACCTCGGCCACCAAACACGCCGACGCCGAATAGGACCCAAGCTGAGCGAATCAAACAGTCGCCAAGGTAGCAGCTTCCGGAAGGGAGCCAGGTGGGAGGGATTTTCTATGTGGAACATCTTGAAAACCCAAAAAAAAGAAAAAAAAAAGAAAAAAGAAAAAAACAAGGGATGTGTTGCTCGCACCTCTAGTGAGGCTGAGTATGTTGCTCTTGGCGCTAGCACATGTGAGAGCATCTGGTTGTGCCGCCTCTTGCAGCAGATGTGCGTTCCCATTTCCTGCATCACTTTGCGTTGTGACAATCAAAGCACCAAAGCCATTGCTGACCACAACGGCATGCATTACATACGCACCAAGCACATCAATGTGGAGCATCATTTTGTGCGTGAGAGAGTGGCTGCAGGTGACGCCCGGATCGTCCGGGTGGAAACGCGACAACAGAGAGTTGACTTCCTCACAAAGGCACTCTACAGCAACGTCTTCAAGGCTGCAGTCCATCCTGTTGGGTTGTTGTGCGTCCGTGATGTACCTGGTTGAGTCCCTGTGAACGTGCGTACGTATGTACAGTCGTGCTAGTCACACCTCATGAAGTCCATGTGAATGTGTATGGCACGTCGGCTGTGGGTCATGGGGGAGTGTTGGTTTCTGTGTCACAAGACGTGTAGTGACCTCTGGCCTCATTGCACATCTCACACGTCACTGACACAGGTGACTGAGGGAGGCGAGATACCACAGCCAGCATGCCCACCGTCACCAAGCCGTGGTCATTGGCTGTGGGAATATCGGCAGCACAACATCGTTGTTTCTTTGTGGTCACATGCAGACTATGTGCTAGTTTACGAGCACCCGGGTTCTCTGCCTGTGACTGATATGTTGCATGTGACGTGCGCACAAGAATGTTGGAAAGGGGGGGGGGGGGGTTGGTTCGACCTCGGCTTTGCCAAGGGTGAAGCTTAGAGCGAGAGCGAGCTCACCGCTTGCTCGCTCGCTTCACGTCCCTTCACCCCGTCGCATAACTCTTGCTTCGTTGCGTCTAACTGTGCGTGCTTGGAAAAACCCTACTTTCGTGTCTACAATCCATGGTGTCCTGCCATGCTTGAGAGTTACCATTCTCCTTGCTTCGCCCCCTCATTGCTTCCCTATTCCTTACCTACACCACATTCCTGACCCGTCGCTGTATTTTTGCAATGGTAGTTTTTAAACACGTCTTAGCGGTGGCGAGATGTGTCAGAAACCGACAAAGAGGTTTTTTTTGTTGATCCCATCTGTCGGTTTCACTCAAGTTTGCCCGTGCAACGGTGAATTTGAAGGCTATAATCATGATTGTTTTCCCCCCTCACACGGGCATCCGATGGGAGGGCGCTCCCAAAAGAGGCCCCCCCGAGCAACCAGGAATTGATAGGGCATCATCCAGGTATTACATTCGACGACAGGCAGTCTGCATCATGAGGGGGGTCAAAATAGGCATCTTTCCTAATGTTATCCATAAATCATTCCCCGACAAAAAATGATTAATGAATGAGATTTCTAGGACCCCATGATCATCATCCCGTTTGAATGTTTGTCTTTCATTGGCTTACGAATTATGTTCAAGATCTGCATCAAATTCCTATATTACAACAAGCCTAATCCATTTCATTTTGCACCAAAAAAAATTTGCTCGTTCACAGGGATGCTTTCCTAAGGGAAATACTTCAAAAATGGATAAAATTGGACAATACTTAACATCAGTCATTTTCATTCGATGACAAGTGTGAGGCATGTCAAGAGATTTTATATACGACAATTCAAACCATGATGAGGCATATGTTGGATCTGGGTTGCTCAAGCCGAATGAAGCATGTTATGGCCAACGGAGTGTAGATGGTGAAAAAGGTAGAATTTCTGAGGCAAAGCACACTTAAAAACTTGGGACACTTGAGCAATTTATAGTTAGCGGTAAGTTCACTTCGATGACAAGTGTCTGAATGATCAATCACATGTGTACAAGTGTTGAGTTATGAATGAGGCATAGTCAGGGTCCTTGGGTTGATTGTTGAGCGACGCGTGTGGAGTCGCGTCGTGAGTGAGAAAATCTGAGGAACCGTCCTAAGCACTTGCCACATAACTAAGCATTAGCGCTTTGTCAGTGTGTGACGACAGTCACAAGTCAAGGTCATGCAAAAAACTTCAAGGGACTGGGTAGGAACATGTACAAAGTGTCAAGAAGCTCAAATTGAATATAATTGCAGAGAGAAATGACAACTGAAAAGCACAGAGCATAAATACCTGCTGTGGCGCACGATGGGTGACGCACACGACAGTGTTAGTTTGTCTTAAATCAGGCCCAAAACCACTGTTTTGGCCATATCTCCGCACACAATTATCCAAACGCAACACCGTCTAAACCTAGAGATGCAGAATTTCAAGCCGAATGCTACGAGTGGTCATATGCTCATGTCCGGCATTGATCCATGGACAGACAATGCAAAACATGCAAACCGGGCTGAAGAGCCTATGCACCGAGAAAATGCTAGCGTCTAAAGGAAAACCGAAAAGCACCCCGGTAAGCAACTTGGATGTCGTGGCAACTGTTTGGCAGCTGTCTGGCATCTGCTGGTGGATGGAGCCAGGACTCGTCGGTACTCCGGCGCCTGCTGCGTCCGCATTAGGGATCATGTAGTCGTGTTCTCCAGTACCGTTGCTCTACACCACTAGTGTGGGGTATACGACTAATCATTATGGTTGTCGCTCGTGACAGGTGGAAGCAAAGCAAACCAGCACTCCCTTGGCTTACAGAGCAGTCACCACAACGACGAGTGAGGGACTACACGCATTGTCTGTCGTAAATACCCACAGTAGAAGGTCTCCTCGTGAAATTTGTGTAACTCACCAAATGCCTGGGTTTCGATCGTGCAAGAAGTCAATCACACACCTACGTGTCAAACATGATGTAAGAGACACAAAGAAACAAGGTCTCCTCGTGACCCCGGAACATATCTCCGAGTGTTCGGGTCTTGACCAGACCATGCATCGACAGGCCTCGACTAGCATAACCTCGACCATGGCATCGTGCCACACCCCACGTAATCTAGCTGTTCTCAAAAGGGAGTCAGGCCAAAGCCCACACACCAACACTCCCCCTGGGTTGTAGAGGCTGACAGCAAGAGTAGAGCTTATGGCTTCTCCCAACACAATCCCCGAGGAGGGAGCACGGCTCCCCCATGGCCACATTCCTCTACACAACAATAACAAGGGTGACGATAATACTGGTGGGATATGCTTGCATAGAGCCTCACCCCGGAGCGGCCTCGTCAGTGTCATTTCGTCGCTGTCGTAGTCGTCAATGCTGTCGTCATCTACTGATGTGACTAGTGCAGCGCTAAGGGCCTTTTCCAAAACAATGACCTCCTACATGGCCTCTAACTTTTGAGGTGTACATAGCCTCACAGCCTCCGCAACATCGAAGCATGTGTGGAGCTCGACAATCTCTGACGCGGTAGCCGACCGTCTTGCTGCATCTACGTCATGTAGGCGGTCAGTCACAGAATCAACCTAGTGGTGGACCTTGATTGTGTGTGCGTCGGCACGAGCCACAACCTCCTACAACGTCGTAGTCTCATCGCGTAGGAAGGAGTGGAGCTAGGCCTACTCGTCGCACAAGTCATCATCCTCTACGTCGGTTGTCAACTCAAGTGCCGCCTGGCCATGAGCTACTGGCAGGGCGTGGGCGCAAGACAATGAGTGATCGCGTGTATCGTCTGGGACTGTAGGAACAATTTCTACGAAGGCACCTGCTGCTCGTGACACACCTGTCACTCAGTCGTCAGCTGTTGGACGGACGTCGGCATGTGTAGGTACATCTACATCCGCAACATCATCACCGTCATCGAAGGTCCGGTGAGTGCTGTGGTGCTCCTCGCAACCCTTGGTGTGTAGCCCATCATCCACCTACTATTGGAGGTCCACCCGTCCCAGTTGTGCATCCTGTAGAGACCACTCAGCTGCATTAAGACGCTTGTGTACATACTCCACACACTCCTTGACAGCCCATCGTGCTGGAACATCCACGGTGTAACAACGGTTGTTGGTCTCCTGGAGCTTGGCCATGAGGTTGTGCACGTGCGCCTCCGCTTGAGCCACCACTGCCTCTTGCTTGGCAACTTTGGAGCGTAGGCGCTCGGGTACAAGAATTGTAGCACCGACGAGAGTAGCTGTGTGCTTAGCTGGAGCCACCATGGTATCAGCAATACCAGTCAAGCCAGCGATGAACCAGAGGTCTGCAGCTCGCTCTACATCCTCCATGTCGCACTGGCGGACGTTTTCTATCACAGAGGGGCCATCTCGTGCTCGTGTCCTGGCTACTACAAGCACGGGAGCGCATTGGGCCTCTATGTTTGCCTCCGACCCTTCGTGTGACCACTCCACAACGGATGACTAGTCCTCATAGAGGAAGTTTGCCTCATCTTGGCGGTCAATCACCTGCTCCTGCTGCCCAGCACTATCTCCAAGAACCACTTAGGCATCTGTTGTGGGCTGAGAATGAGCATCTGTATCACACGATCCTCCTACTGCTGCTCCTGGCACCATGGCAGCTATCTCCACACCAACTAATGCGAGAACGCGCAAATCGTCAGGCGTAACTCCTCCATCTGCCGTCGTCACGTCATTCGCCAAGGCATCAACGATGACCATCTCCATCTCCGACTCTGACTGAGCATCAGACCAATCCTCCTCTGACGGAGAGTGTCCATCAAGGCGGACGTCTCCCCCTATGGAAATCTCCGCTAACTGAGTCTGTTGTGTAGCGTCATCCACCTCAACCATCCTACACTCCATCACAGTTGCCTCACCAATGCCGGGCTCCATCGCGGTTGTCAATGGAAACCCCCCTCCTCCCACGACGGACACCATGGCAGGAGCCATGGGGACTTGGCAGACCAAGCCAAGGATAGGGGACGAAGGATTCTTGTCACCTGTGACTCCTCCCACAGCTGCATCTGGTGGTGCCGCTTTGCACGACGTTTAAGATGAGCAGCTCGCCGCCGCACACGATGAGTGCAAGCACGAGCGGTACGACCAGGGGTTGATGGTCTATCTGTTGGTATGATGGCAACGGCCTCTAAAACGAAGCGGAGGGCGATGGCTATCGACGAGAGATCTGGCGTACTACCATCATCGGAGGAAAGGATGTATGATCAGGAGGAGGATGGAGATGAAGTGGGAGGTGACATCTGGATCGCAGCTCGCTCGGAAGTCACGTCGTCAAGGAGTTGCTGGACCATGCACTTGAAGCCCCAAATCTCCATGTGTAGGGCTGCCATATCTGCACGTAGAAGCGCTGTGACGTCACCCGGTGACGTATCCACCGAAGGAGGAGGTGGGGAGGACCATACCCAAGGGGGATGCGACCCAGGAGGGCGTTGTCCGCACTAGCGCCAGCCATGCTGCCTATCTTGACAGTAGTAGAACAAAAACCCTGAATACAAGTGGGGCGCATACCACGACTGCATCGACCACTGTGACTGTGGCGGCTACCACGGCTGAGGTTCAGGCACAGACCACGGCGCTCACAACGCCCACGGCCTCACTGCGTAGCTCATGTCAAGAGCTTAGCGTGAGTGATTGTCCTGCTCACTCGATCCCAGTGGCGTAAAGCACCATGTAGGGGATGCAAACGCAGCAACGTCTCTCAGACGGGCTGCGATGTTGTCAATCACGGTCACAACCTCAGCCATAGTGTATTGCTATAATGAAGTAGTACCGCCACAAGGTGGCGATGGTGGAACTATCGCAACGTGCGACCTCAAGTTGCCTTTGGTGCCGCTGATGCTGCACTGGGTACAGTGGTCAGCCAACGGCTGTGGCCTCAAGCCACCTTCGCCGTTGCTCCTGCTACTGCGAATCTCGCTGCGGCTGCTGCTACAGCGGTTACCGTCGCCAGCCGACTGTGGTGGCGATTTTGTGCCAATGCAAAAACAAAACAAAAAAATCAAGATTTTTAGTGCAAACATCGATTTTTAAACATGGAAAAAGTGTACGAACTCACAAGTTTGACGTTATTCTCCTCTTGTTTAGGACCGAGAACAAGGTTGTGAGGTAAAAACGGGAATGGGCATATGGAGACTTTAAGGATTTGTGCCTCCCTCCATGGGTCATTGATGATGATTGTCTCTCGAGTGCCACGAAGGGAAAAACTCCTCCGATGAGCTCTAGATATGATTCTTGTGAAATCCAAGGATGGCATCCGTGCAAGAGCTAGAGACACGACCCGTTGCATTTGCTTTCCTCCCAAATCCACCTGGTATTTTTACAAGTGATTCAGAGGGAGGCGCTGATTTACGAACGTTGTCTTACATGAAGCGACAGTGGTAGTTGTAGAATCCAAAAAATACTTGTACGTCCCTAACATTGATGACGTCAGCCAATCCGCGACTACCTCCACTTTCTTCAAGTCCATTGTGCTCCTTCCGCCGCTCATGATGTGGCCTAGAAACTCAATCAAATGGCAACCAAAGTTGAATTCGAGATTTTCCATACAATTATAGTTTTTGTAAATTCTCCATGAAGTTTTGGAGATGTCCATTGTTCTCCTCTAGGGTGCGATTGTACACCAGGATGTCTTCAAGGTACATGATGACAAAGTCGTTGATATAGTGTTGAAAAATGTTATTCATCAACGCCATAACTATTGTAAGGGTATTTGTGAGTCCAAACCACATGACTGTGAACTCGAAACGCTCATGGCCAAAATGGAACTCCGTCTTCTCAACATCTTCATCAGATACCCGAATGTGATGGTGGCCGCTGCATAGTTCGACTTCGGTGAAAATTCTCATCAGGGTTAGTTGGTCGAAATGTTCATGTGCTCGCGAAAAGGAATATTGGCTCTTCATGGTGACGTGGTTTAACATCTGGAAATCTACGCACATGTGCAATTCTCTAGTTTTCTTTCTCGCAAAGATTAAAGGTAGTATGTAGGGTGACATGGACGGCTTGATGAATCCCTGACCAAGCATCTCGTCCAGCTGCTTCTTGTGTTTGGTCAGTTTGTGGTCCCTTAACAGGTTCCCTATACTGTTGGTCTTTTCCCTGTCTTTAGGTCTATTTGGAAATGGACGTTGCATTGCAAAGGTAACTCTCAACATAATTCTTTGAGAAAAACTCCTTCAAACTCCTCAACGAGGGATACTAAATCCTCTGGAAGTGTCACAAACTTGTCAGGTGCCGAGGCTGATGTGCTTCTAAGGGAAGCACTGTGGTTCCGATGGGACTAGTCTCACTTCAAATGGTGCAAGTTCCAAGAAGCTAGTGTTTGGTGTACATGGTGGCCATGGTTGTTGCCATAGCTACAAAGCACAAGAGGAGGAGGTTGTTCCTATGGGTGAGCCTTGCTAATCGAGCTCACCTGTCGGACGGGAAGCTTCACTTACTAGCGTTGATCCTAAATCGATGGCAGAAAGCCACGCGAGGCCAAAAGTGCCACACAGGTCCATTCCGAGTTCAGGAGCTAACTTATGTCAGTCAAAAGCAACATCATGTCATATGTGAGACCAATCTAGGTGACCTAAATGTGATGGCTCTTGTACAGATTGAGAACAGGGCTAGTGACATAATCTAGTCGTCAAGCGCCAGGTGGGGCTGGGGTACTGTTGCCAAGAGGGAAGCAAGCGCTTGTGGAGCAGACGGAGGTATCCCCTGTCCACTGGTGACTCATACGCTCACTGTGCAATCTATCCACTCTCTGAGTCAGCAGACCTTGCACACTGATGGCCAGAATAGAGATAAAAAAAAACATATAGGAGAGAATTAGCATGTCTCCTGGGACATGAGTGTGACAGATGTGCAGCCAAGATATCGGAGTTGGGCTTGGAGGTAGGTGCAAGGAAGATCTTTGGTAAGAAAGTAGGCAAGCTGTTGGTATCCCTTGATGGAGCAGACTTGCATGGAGCCTGCTTGCTTGGAGCCTGCTTGCTCAATGGATTCATGGAAAAAGTGATGCACTACAATGATATGCTTTGTGCGTGGATGTAGCACACCATCATTTGCTGCAATGCAGGGTGCTACGGAGTTGATAAGATGAAGTGGCAGCACAGCCACATCCAAGCCCAAGTCTTCAAGAAACTGCCCTAACCAAATCCCGTTACAGGCTGCTTCACCCAGCGCCATGTACTATGCCTCAGCCACACTGAACACATGACTGTTGATCACTACGATGTTATACAACTGTCCCCCACTCGCAAAACACATACCCACCCCGACTGTGTGTCGCTTTTACGCACCTAGTCATTGTCACATTACCCATCCAGTAGTGGAATTTATCTTGGGGCAAAGACGAGGCCAGTACAGGAAATGTCCAGCACATAATGAAGAAATTTCACCACAGATTTGTGATGCGTGCTGCACGGGTGCTGATTGAACTGGGCCAAGACACTGAAAACACATGCGATTTTAGGAAGTTTCATGGATGTTAGATATAATACCACTGCCACTGATCTGTCTCTTCAGTGTGGGATCGCATTCTGGTTCGTAGTCTGTGTTCTATGTGTCAAGAAGGTGTGCATTGGGACACATAGGAGAGTTCTGAAAAGCCAGGTGCTACACAAGATGGTGGAAGCGTGTGGCGAGATGTGCGAGGAACCCTCTCTGATGTATTGTGAGTGTGTAAGCACTTCTTTCTCTCGTGATATTCATTCCCAAGACGTTATGTGTCTCACCCATGCTGTAGTGCTGAGTGAGGAGAGTTTTGGTCTGTGTGATGAGAGAGAGAGTGAAGGAGACAAGATAAGGAAGTCATCCACATAGATGTATAATGCAACAGGGACATTGCCCTTCCAGTGTAGAAAGGGAGAGGGATCATACACGCTTTGCATGAACCCAATGGCCGATTTCCTTGTTCCGACACCGGGGTGCTTGCTTTAGCCCATATAGGGCTTTCATTTCAACCACATGCAATTAATCCCATCCTCAAACCCTTCTGGTTGCTTGACATACAGCCTCTCCCCAAGTGAACCATTACGAAAGGCCCTTTTCACATCCATTTGGTGCATTTCCCAGTCTTCGTGCGCAGAAACTCCCAGCAATGTTCGGTTGGTTCCGTACTTGTCAGCAGGGGCATATGTGTCATTGAAATCTTGGCCTGGCACTTGGTGGAACCCCTTAGCCACCAGTTGTGCTTTGTATTCATCAATCAGTCCCCCAAGATTCCTTTTCAGCTTAAAAGACACACTTCACATCAATGGCTTTCCGACCAGAAGACAAAGAACCCACTTCACAGACTTCGTGCTTGAGTAGGGCCTTGATCTCACATGCCATAGCCTTTTCCCATTCGGCAGCGTCCATGCAACCCCTGGCCTTAGTGAGCATCTGAGGTTCCACTAGTGTAGGGTCGATTTCAGTGGGGCCAACTGTGTGGTGAAACTGCCAATAGCTTACCCGCGGGAGATCCTGCAGGGAGCTCCGTACAGGCTCTGGTAACGGTGTTACAACCTTCTCCATTGGGATGACAACCCTTGTGGTGAGTATGGTACACTCGAATCTATGCTGGTGAGATCCAAAGGAATCAGAAGGTCGGTGGGGATGGGATCACTTCGCTCCTCCCTTTGTTGTGCAGGTCTGGAGGATGGTGTTACCTGACTTGGAACAAACACCGGGACACTCACATGGAGTGGATAGTGTTTGGGGTTTGCAACGTTGAATAAATGCCTCAAGGTTCAAAAGAGCTTTAAGGGCATGTGTTCCAAGAAGGATGCATCTCTGCTTTCTAGAAAGCGGTGACTTATGGGATCCCAAAACCGCCACGCTTTGGAAGCTTGCAAGATACCCACAAACACATACCAACGGCCACGTGGACTTAGTTTTTCTATGCGTGGTGGATGTGGGATCCACACACATGCCATTATGCCCCACATCCTGGCAGGGCAGAGGTCTGCCTTTTCCTTGAACCACCTTTCCTAGGATGTGAGGGCCTTGGGAAAATGGCCTTGTGGGACCCAGTTACACCCTCAAGTGACATACTTGGCTGCTTCTTCCCAAAAGCAAAATGACAGACGAGACTCTGTCAGTAGAGTGTGCAGAGCATCACCTAGGGTACGGTGCCATCGCTCTACAACTTCATTTTTTTGGGGTGTGTAGAAACAGTGGTCATATGTTCGATATCCTTGGCTTTGAGTGCTATATTCAGAGCATACATGAACTTCCCACTGCAGTCTGTTCGCAGTTTGAACAGTTTACGTTTGGTCTGATGTTTTGCGAGTGCGATCCATTCAGTGTTT
The DNA here is from genome assembly GCA_023375785.1 of Penium margaritaceum. Taxonomy (NCBI): domain Eukaryota; kingdom Viridiplantae; phylum Streptophyta; class Zygnematophyceae; order Desmidiales; family Peniaceae; genus Penium; species Penium margaritaceum. The sequence goes on from SZWC01011398.1 coordinate 64,714, forward strand.
GCCTGTTGAGCATCCGCATTGGTCTGAAGCAGGTTTGCCCAGTGCAGCCGGTTGGATTCATCTGTCTGGATACATGGGACAGGCATAGGTCCTGTCAAATCTGCATGAACCAGGTAAATCGGGGACTTGCTTTAAGTAATTCATTTGGGAAAGAATTTTCTGTGTACCTTTTCCTTATGAAATTCAAGGCAGGTAGCTGCCTCCAGACCATGGGGACAGTCCTCTACACGAAGACCCTGTGCAGCCGAATGCTTGAGCATGTCTTCTATCAGGTCAACGTGAATTCAAGCCAAGCGGTGGTGGAGTAGTTCAATGTGCTTTGCATCTGTGACAGTCATGACATGTGCTCGTGGTCGCTGTGAATGCATTGGAACAAGGGGAAAGAGTGTCAAAGCGATAGAGCATGTCATCATGCAATGACCCATAAACCAACAGCGCACCATCCACATAAAAAAGAGTGCATCATTGCTTCAGCATGACACTGGACACATTGGCTTGATGATCGAGCTGATCACCAGACAAAAAAATCACTCTCAGCCTGGGTACGTACAAGACACCAGTCAGCCATATCAACCCGTCAGGTGCCTGAAGTACAACAGTCCCCGCACCTTCAACAACAAGCACTTCCTTAGACCCAGTTTTCACCCCCTCAACATCAAGCGCAGCATACATCAACACAAAGAGCTGGCGATGCGGTAATTTGTGGTACAAAGCAGCAGTGTCATACAGCCATTCATGCATCGGGAGTGTGTGAGAGGTGGTGATATGCGTATGACCAAGCCGCTGACTTGAAGATGGCAGTGAAGCTGTTTTCTCCAGTGGCTGGAGCTCCATCACAGTGGTCCATCTGATGGACGACGTTTTCATTGGCTGCTGCGTCTCAGCCATCGTTGCGTAGATGCGCTATGCCTAAGCAAGTGCACGGAGTGGAACTGTAGATCTTGGTGGTACGTATTAGGGCCCCTGGTACTTGGACAGAGTCCTCTGGTCCAATGGGCCTGCTGCTGGCAGCTGGGACAGGAATGGACAGAATGTGGCTGCACCAAACAGTGGAGGTGCACGTGATCCCCTGGATTCTTTCGTGTGTAGACCAGATGTGTAGCTACTGGCCAAACTGGGGATGCAGCGACGAAAGAGAATGCTGCTGCTGATTAGGGGTCATGACACAAAGGAGCTCAGGGCACACACGCCAGAAATGACCGTGTTGCCTACAATAGTTGGAGGTGCACGCCCTGGCACCCCTGCCACGACCGCGTCCTCCTTCTGACTATGCATCCCGACCCTCACCGCTGCCTCCGTCCCCACGGCCTCCTACGTATCGAGATCTAGAAGGGGCAGGTGATGCAGCCTGATGCACAAAGGTAGTCGCTGTCAATGTGTTTGCCTCTCGGGCCTCTTCACGGATAACGTCCTTGTTGTGACTTAGCTTCTTACTCTATGTCAGTGATGCGAAGTCCCCATAGAAGGCTGCGGCAGAAATCCTTTTATGGCTCTCCAAGATGAAGGAGGACGGGACCAAGCCACTCCATCACGGAGCATGAAGCTCCGAGCCGTAGTATCCAATAGCGGATATCCAATACCTCACTATTGGCATTCCTGGCTTGGGGCACAGCTGTTGCAGTCTGTTACAAAGTGAGATCAGTAGAGCCATGCCCCGTTCTTCATGGCCGGTGGCAAGGTGCTGCCACGCCTCGTACGGACAACGTGTACTGCTGCGCAGATTGGTGGGGCCTGCCCTTATACCATCGAAGTGGAGATGGCAGATTGCGTATGCTTGTTTGTCGGGGAGGATCCAAACAAGGGCATTGAATGCACGCAGGACGACACGCTCCTCAGTGTCATTGGTCAGCCGAGAGAGATGCAAATCCTCAAGGCTGTGGTTTGCTGCCCATGCAAGGAAAATGTTCTTCCACGCAAGGAAATCCCGTGCACCTAATAGCGGTGGTAACAGGTCTTTCTGAGCCATCACTCTGGTTTATTCGTCCCACGTCAAGGTGCTGGACGTGACGACGGGTTGATTTGCCGGTTGGCTTCCGGCAGGTTGGCTCGCATTTAGAGTGGAATTGCTACCCGGCACTAATCTGGCGGTGCGTATCCTTGGCGTTGTGGCGATCTGGTGGAGAAGGGGCTGGCTGTCATATTGTCGCCCCGTCTCTTCCTTTTGTACCTAGTCCGCCGTTCAATGGGATGGACTAGGAAAGACGATCACAAATGTTGCTCCCTTGTGAAACTTGTGTGCATGGGGGAGGGGGGTACTAGCACAGTTTTCCCCTCCTCTGCTGCGTTCGGCGGCTGTCCACCGGTCTCCCCGTCCACAGACGGGTCTCTTGTAGAGGACCTCCACGGACCTTGTCGTCCCCTAGAGGTGCCTCAGCACAACCCTATTGTTGCACACAGACCGTGGAAGGTCTGGCTGCCCTGGCATGCGACATTAGCGGCTAGAGCATGCTTATGTAGCATAAGGAGTTGTTGTTGGAGTCGCTGCGACCTTTCAGTGCTGATCCAAGTGCAGTGATTCTATTCTCCTCCTCGCTCTCTCCAATGTTCTCCATTCCCTGCAATCAGAGCTTTGATACCATACTGCGGTTCCCATGGGACTAGTCTTACTTCAAACGGTGCAAGTTCGAGGAAGCTAGTGTTGGGTTAACACTGGATGAGCACTCGCTGGCGCTCATCCTAAACCAAGGGCATAAATCCACTGAAGCCCAGAATGACCACACAGGTGCATTCCGATTTTAGGGCTAACCTATGTCAGTCAAAACAAGCATCATGTCACATGTGAGACTAATCTAGTTTACCTAAATGTGAAGGCTCTTACAAAAAAAGAGAACAGAGCTAGGGCCATAATCTAGTTTTCAAGTGCCAGGTGGGGCTGGGGAGCTGTTGCAAGGAGGGAAGCGAGCACGTGTGGAGTAGACGGAGGTATCGCCAGTCCATGGGTGATGCGTATGCTCACTGTGCGTGGCCTCCACTCTCTGAGTCAGCAGGCCCTGCAAACTCATGGGCACAGTAGAGAGGAAATACAGACAGGAGAGAACTAAAAGGTTACACCTGTTGCTATGATTTCTTCTCTTTCCTTGATTCCACGTGGACAAGCCACGTTCATGCTCTATGTGAAAGACATCTTTTGGCCACGTCTAGTGATATCGGCTGCCGTCTTGTGATTGCTACCACTTCCTCTACTGTTTCTATCTCAGCTGCGTCTTCAAAGTGCAGTTTTCTTGTGGGTCACCCAATGACGTGCAGGTGTCTCTTTCTGCCATTAATTTCACATTAGACCACTGCGCTACTGTAATCTACCAACAGATTATTTCGGTACAGGAAATCTTGCCGGAGGTCCCTCAGGTCGCTCACAGGACAAGTTTCCAGACTGTTACATTGTAAAGCTTTATAATTTCCATTCAAAGAGGTTTGCAAGGTCGATGGATCTGCAGTCTTCTATTGATGACGCCTACTTCAAACATGCCCGATTCAGTTGCAAAACCTGCGTTTGAACCATGTTGTTTCTTTCAAAGTTGTGAGAAGCTCCCACGTCCACTTGTGACGGTACCGTTCTATGACTCTTACAACCCTTTGATTGTACTCATGACAGTATCACCCGTTGGTCGTCTTCGTATCCCTTGTTGAACTTTGCAATCTCAGGAGCCTGTGGCTACAGTGATGTGAGCCGCTGAAATGGGTGATTGGTCGGAAAACATTTTTCCGGCCGGACATGAGGTTCTCCTTCTACTCCTATCCCTTGCTGGTTTTCCGAAGCCTCATTATTTCTTCACGACTTTCCTCCCTTTTTGGCTATCGGATGACGAATCCAAGAGTTGCGGCTTCTCGCAAGTTCATCCGGATTTTCTGATATCAATGCAGATTCTTGGCTACCAAACTGATTGCATAAGGGCACTACGTAACCCCATGAATTATTTCAACTTCCATGAGTAGTCGGGCATACTTTTTTTAGTTGTCGGGTGGAATGAGGGTCTAGCATGCAAAAACAGGGGGTATGGGCATTTTAGGATTTATTGACCTTGGGTCCTTGGTTCTTCCTCATCCTAACGTGAGGACCTGTATTGCCGGACCCATCCGTGTCCGAGCCTGTGTTTGGGCGGCGGTCGATGAGAGGGCCCGCCACCTGCTGGCGCGACTCGAGATAGCCAGGATGCTACCGGGCTGGCTATCTTGAATGGGTGTTTACAGGCATAACGCGCCAGAAAACACATCTAATGATTTCTTGACATCCTAAATCGTGTGCTATGGAAGGAAAACATGATGGGAACCTGTTCTATTGACACGATTTTTTTCAAGTAAGTTACATGCATTACTAAGTTTAAGTTGGTCTGCTACATTGCTGGCTACACATCGACTGTCATGGGCGAATACCGGCTGGTGATGTTGACGAATCGAGACCGATACTGATAGCACATAGACAACAGGCCCTGCGGTTGTCTGCTATGTACCAAACGTACACACGTCCCTAATCTTTCCGAGTGGACATTTATTTTACTATACAAATAGCCCACTGCGCATCAAGACCCCAATCTTTACATTGACGGTTGAGGGAAATTCAACCAACTGCCCTCCCCCTCTGGCAAACCTCCCCGAGCTTCCTGACAACTCTGACCACCTTCGAGAATCTACAAAGAAAGTGTCACGACCTTTCGGTTGACTTCTCGACGGGTCAAGACATATCTTGATCTATAAAGATGCATATTGCATCTTCCTCGAAGCCCCCCAACTTCTCATTGGAGCTTCTTGAATCCGACCACTCATGACGCGACTCCAAACGTGTCTCTTGACAATTGACCCAATGACCCCGACTATGCCTCATTCATAACTCAACTTTTGTATATATGTGTTTGATCATTGCGACATTTGTCATCGAATTACACTTACCGCTAATCATGAATTGCTCCAGTGTCCCAAATTCTATATTGTGTTTTTCCTCGCAACTTTTGCCTGTTCACTATCTGCACTCCGTTTGGCATAACACTTGGAATCAGAGCGCACCCGTGCTTGAGAGGCATCCGACTAGTTTATCCATCTGGAGGACTACCTTGCACAAGCCGTCAACGCATCTCGCACGTCAAGACTTCGCAGACTTTGCAGCTACAACGTGAAGAAAGCGAGCGCATCCGATGACCAGTAGCGGATCATTGATGACAACTTCAGCGATGGAGGATCAAAATGTGCCTGTGTATGCGAATCCTGAAACGGCAGCGAATGCTGGCAAGGTAGGCTATGCGACAGCTGGAGAAAACCCTACGGCTCCGACGGCCAACCGGTTTGCCGATCCAACGGCGGTAAACCAGCCACCTCTACCGACAGCCTTGACAACGACAGTAGGGACAACAGGTAGCATTGGACGACAGGCGCAGATCAACGAGGAACTGGCGAACCATATCTACGCGCTTGAGGGGATCAACAGCCATCTGCTCCAACTGCTCAACGTTGCGATGGAGGCTTTTTGCAATGCAAGCGCACAAGAAGTGGTTCTCATCAAGAGAAATGCTCAACTTTCAAGTTGACCCGAAATTCACCCGGCCCCACCACAACCGTTTGATCCGGCAAATTCTGAAGGACCGACGGTTTGCATGTGAGTGACAAATTTGGAGGTGTACTTCACCGCTACTGGGGTCAAGGGAGAACAAAGAAATATTGATCTCGCGACCACATTTTTGCGTGGCATGGCATTAAGTTGGTGGTCTGGCCTAGAGGCCATCCAGCGGCAGTAAGAGACCGGCGGGGCTTCAGGAACGGTCAACGGCGCACATCTCATATTGCCGACCGTAGGCGTTCTACCCGTGGAGCAAATCAACCAACAGTGGCAAGACGCACTGATGACACCAACCAAATAAACCAAGTTCTCGCACACGATGCATGCATGATTTGGATGGCTGAACAAGAATTCTGATGCTTGGTACAAGCTCCAACGTCTCCGTCAGCAATCCAGCGTGGCAGAGTATACATAGATATTCCACAAGATCATCACTGGTGTTCACATCACCCCTGACAAGCTCTGGTTTCACCAAAATGGCCTCAAACAAGACATCCAACAAGCGATAGCCATCTTTGGCATACAAAACAACTAACCGCGGATGATTGCAGCAACAGAAAGGATCGACAACGCCGACTACAAGGTGTGGATCCAGGAATCCTACGGCTGGTAACCTCCCAGCCAAAGTTATCGTGGGAATGCAAAAATCCATTGGGGGAACTCCTCGACTCCGATGGAAGTAGACGCTATTGACCAGAGAGATACGCGTACCTGATATAGCTATGGAAAAGTTGGGCACATTGCTTGCAACTGTTGGAGCAAGCAACAGACCAAAAAGGGATGTAAGTCATAGAAAAATGAGTCAGGAAACGGCAAAGGACAGGAGTGAAATGCATGAATCTTGTCTGTAAGGAGCGATCTATGCTGAAAAATTGCCTATCTAAACAACCTACGACACCGTAGAGGGTTTCTGAGATCACAACGTTTGACGAGGAGTACGAGGATGACCAACCGACGATACTGCTAAAAGTTCAGCCTTGAGGATGCAGAAGTCATAGAAGGGTACCGGCTTAGTTGGATGGAGCAGCTTCTCACAGTTTTGTAAGCAATGACATGGCTCACAAGCTGGGTTTGCAAACCTGACCAGGGGTGTTTGAAGGAAAAACCGTTGACGGGAGACTGCAAATACGGAGACTTCGAGAGCCTCTACGACTACAAGTGGGGGATTCGTGGGACGTAACAGTCTGAAGATCCTCTCCCATGAGTGACCACAAAATCATTCTGGGACGAGATTTCCTATGCACACACAATCCGCAGGTCGACTAGATCATCATTGACGTCTACATGGAAATGAATGGCGCCAAGTGACAATTTCCACAAGTGGGACGGAAGACGGAATTTCAAGCAACAGAGGTTGGAGCAGCAGAGGAGGCCGTGATAGCCAAAAATAGACAACCTGTGCAGCCGATACCGCTCAACATGGCCAAACATCGTATACGACGAGGAGCCCATGCATGGCTCATACATATCAAGCCAATGGAGGAAGTGGTAGTAGAACCAGCTGACTCATCGGCCTCATCAGTCTCAATAGCCTCATCGGCATCAAGAAAGCTTGCAATGGCACTCGAAGAGTTCGCACCACTCACCCAAGAGTTTACAAACGTCCTCCGCGATGAACTCCCAAAACTTCTACCACCTCAACGTGACATTGACCATCGCATCGAGCTGAAACCGGGCAACACTCACAATTCAAGGGGCCTTTCAGCTGATCGATCACGAGTTGACCGAACTTAAATGGCAACTCAATGAGATGCTCGTTCAGGGGTTCATCCACACATCCAAGTCACCATTCGCCGTACCTGTACTGTTTGTGAAAAAGAAAACTGGCAAAATGCGGAACAGCGTGGATTACCGGGCGTTGAACAATACTACAAGAAAGAACCACTACAGTCTTCCCAGGGCCAGTGAACGTTTTGACCAACTCTGAGGGGCTCTAATTTCTCCCTAAATCAACCCACAAAGCGGTTATTACCAGGTCCGTGTGGCAGACGCTGATATTGAGAAGACGGCATTCCAAAATTGCTACGGGAGTTTTGAGTTCACAATGATGCCGTCTGGACTTACAAATGCCTTGGGGATGTTCATGGCGGCAATGGACAATATCTTGCGCCCCTGCCTTGACGATTTTGTCTTGATGTACCTCGACGACATCTTGGTGTACAACCGCACTGCAGAGGAGCACGATGGACATCTTTGTAAGGTTCTCAAGTTTAACAAAGAGATAAGTTTTTTGTAGAACTCTAAAAAGTGTGACTTTGGTCGGCGTTCGATCGAGTTTTTGGGTCACGACATCAACGACGGACGAATCACCATGGATCCGAAAAAGTGGCAGCACTCTCTAATTAGCGAACGCCGACCAACGTTTGAGATGTTCATGTTTTCCTCGGATTCTACAATTTCTACCGGCGTTTCTTACGGGATTATGCCCAAGTGTTAGCTCCTCTCTTTGACCTCACTCGAAAAGAAAATGAGTGGCAGTGGGGAGAAAACAAACAAGAAGCGTTCACCGCTTTGCGGAATGCTCTAACCTCGGCACCAACAATACGATTAGCCAATCCAATGGGAGACTACGTCATGGCTATGCACGCATCAGATTGAGCCATCGGCGCGGTCCTCCTACAATACCATGGCAAAAGAGAGCGATGGATTTCATACATGTCAAGAAGAATGCGCAGATCGGAACTCAATTACGGTGTATACGAGAAGGAGATGCTGGTGGTCGTACATGAATTCAAGACATGATGGTATTATTTGGAGTGCCACCGATGCATCGTATGCACCAACCACCATGTGCTAAAACATCGGACACGGCTGAACGTGAGTCGACGTCAAACCCGATGGGTATAGTTCCTTAAATCTGGGTTTGACTACGACGTCGAGAACCGGCTAGGAAAAACCAACCTAGCAGATACGGTTGGCCACCGACCAGATCTAATGGCTGAGGTAGTAACGCTATAGTTGCAACGAGATCCGTATCTCGACCAGTTGTTCATACGCGGCAATGACCAGCACAGTGGATACAACAAGTCAAAGTTCTGGTACTAGGCGCCCTATTGGTGGCGACGATTCACTCGCCAGGTGGCCGTTCTCTCAAACAAAGAACTCCGTAGCATGCTGTTCAAAGAATGCCAGGACACTAGTCCAGGTGGATGTTTTGGAAAAGACAAGACTCTAAAGAAGCTGGCAAAACATTACTCGTGGGACAAGATGCATTAAGACGTGGCCAGCTTCTGCAAATCTTGCGACACATGTCAGTGACAAAAATCCCGTCGCAGGGGTCCACCCGGAATTCTGTAATTGCTTCTCATCCCAACGGAACTGTGGAACGACATCTCCATGGACTTCGTAATAGGAATAATACCAGTCATACCCAAGGGATATGACGCAATCCTTGTGGTTGTTGACAGGTTTTCTAAAATGTCTCACTTTATCCCAACTACGACCACCGTCATCGCCGAGGAAACAACACGACTGCTTTTAAACAACATCGTGCGGCTACACGGCGTGCCCAAAACCATCACAAGCAACAGAGAAAGTCAATTCACTAGCCAATTTTTGGCACGGACTGATGAACCGCTACGGTTTTCGGATCTAGCTATCAACAGCGTTCCATTCTCAAAACAACGGCCAAACCGAGCGGACCAACCAAATGCTCAAAAAACTTCTCCAAAAATTATGTGAACCTCATGGGACAGAATGGGCACAAAAACTCCCGACCTCCGAAGCTCATACAATTTGGCGATCTCCATCACAATGGGACAAACTTTTTTTGAAGTGGTGTATGGAAAAAATCCCGCCACACCAGGTGGAGTACACAGCCAGAGCAACATTTCCGCAGTTGACGTCCAACAACGCAAATTCTCCACCATATGGGAGCAATCATGGCAGATGCTCAAAAAGATGCAAGGTGCAATGAAACGAGGAGCTGACTAACATCGCGGCGAAGATGTTTTCCCCGCAGGCAACAAAGTTTTTCTTCGCTCGATCAACATCAATGTCTGTAGAGCCGACTGTTCGAAGCTCAAACCCAGATGGAAGGGACCATTTGAGATTGAGTGCATGCAAAACCACGTGGTTGCATTCCTCGAACTCTGAGACAGTATGAGAGTTCATCCGGTGTTTCATATCAGCATACTCAAGCACTACCAATACCCCGGAGAGAACTTCCCCGACAAAGATGTACCTCCCCCTCCTCTCATACAATTGGACGATGACACAAAATACGTCATCGAAGATATCCTTGACCATCGACGACTTGGCAAAACGAAGAAACTTCCTAAGACATTCCTAACTACTTGCCACTTAGCTAAGCGTCTGCGCTGAGTCAGTGTGTGATGCCAATCACAAGTCATGCACAAAACTGCATGGGTCTGGATACTGACACGTACAGAGCGTCAAGAAGCTCAAATCGAACATAATTGCATAGAATGATGAGAAATGAAAAGCAGACAACATGGATCATGGCGGGTGATCTGCGCAACGGTGTCAATTTGTCCTAAAACCGGCCCTAAACCATTGTTTTGGTCGTTACTCTTTGTACAGGTATGCAAATGCAATACCATATGAACCTAGAGATGCAGAATCTTGAGCCAGACGCTACGATTGCTCACACGCACAATTCTGGCATCAATCAGTGGACATACAATGCACAACATACAAATCAGGCTCAAGAGCCAGTCCATCGAGAAAAATCTAGCATCTTTAGAAGAATCGCAAAGGACCCTGGCAATTGCGCGTGATGTCATGGCAGCTGTCTGGCAGCTGCTGGTGCATGGAGCCACCACTTGTCAGTGCTCCGGCGCCAGCTGCGTCCGCATCAGGGATCATGTCGCCATGCTCTCCAGTACTACTGCTCCACACCACCAGTAGGGGTTGTACGCGTAATCACCATGGCTGTCACTCGTTACCGGTTGAATCCACACAAACCAAGACTCCCATTGGCTGACACAACCGTCACCACAACGATGATTGCGTAAAGGTAGGGAGGGATTGATCACAAAACCAACCATGGCGAGAACCAGTCAAGCTCATTTACATAGGAGCCTCCCCCTCCTTGCAAAGGGACTACACTCACTGTCCGTCGTAAACACCGACAACATTACAAGGTCTCATCGTGACAGTGGGTCAAGCCACCAAGTGGTCGGGTCTCCACCATGCACAAAGTCAATCACATACTCATGTGCAAAACACCATGCAAGGGGTACAGAGCAACAAGATCTCCTCGTGCCCCCGGAATATGTCTCTGGGTCTTCGGGTATCGATCCCACATGCTCGCATGCCTGGAGCATACAAAATACATGGAGGCAATTGGTCTCCACGTCACACCAGTACAACTCACCAGGTGTGCGGATCTTGACTAGAATAACCTCAACCAGAGCATCCCGCCACACCCAAAGCAACAACGCTCTCCTCATAATGCTGCCAGGCCGAATTCCACACATTAACACTCTCATTGGGCTGCTGAGGCTGACAACATGAGCAAAGCTGATGGCTGATCCCAACATAATCTCTCAGGAGGAATCATGGCTCCCCATGGTCAAATACCCCCGCTCAACAATAGTAAGGGTGACGACGATGCTGGTGGGATGTACTCATACATAGCCTCATCCCGGAGCGCTGTTGTCACTGTTGTCGTTGTCGTTGCTGTCGTCGTCATTGTTGTCGTAGTCGTCCCTGTTGCTGTCACATGCTGATGTGACTGGTGCAACGCTGAGGGCCTCCTCCAATTGCATCACCTAATGTATGACTCCCAGCTGCTGAGCTGCACCTCGCCACGCGGTCTCCGCAACGTCAGGATGTGTGTACAGCTCGTCAAGCTCTGCTACGGCAACCGGGCGGCCGGCTGCATCTGCGGCATGCAGACGGTTAGTCGCCGAGTGAACATGAAGGTGGACCTCTGTCATGTGCAGTTCAGCATGAGCCATGGCCTGCTCCAATCTCGCGGCCTCGTCCCATAGGAAGGAGTGCATCTTTGCTTGTTGGTCGCACAAGTCAATGTCCTTTGCGTCACTTGTCAACTCAAGTGCCGCCTGGCCACAAGCTGCTGGGAGGGTGTGGGCACCAATCAATTAGTCACCACTTGAATCGTGTGGGATTGTGGGAACTGCTGCTGGGAAGGCACTTGCTGCTGATGACACACCTCTTGCTCGGCCGTCAGCTGCTGGCTGGACGTCGGCACGTGAAGGTATATCTACATCCCCAGTGTTGTCCCGGTCATTGAAGGTACGCTCAATGCCATGGTGCTCCTCTCGACCCCTGTTATGCAACCCATCATCCACCCGCCACTGGAGGTTCACCTGTCCTAGACGTGCATCCTGCAGAGACCACTAAGCTGCCTTGAGACGCCTATGTACATCCTCCATACACTCCTCGGCAGCCCATTGTAGTAGAACATCTGTGGTGTACCAGCGAATGCTGGCCTCCTGGAGCTCGGCCATGAAACTTTGCACATGCACCTGCACTCCAGCCACGGCTACCTCTTGAGCGTCCATCACCCAGCGTAGGAGCATTGGGCATGAGAACTATAGCTGTGTTGTTGGCTGGAACCGCCATGGCGTCAACAACGCTGGTTAAGGCAGCCATGAGCCAAAGGTTTGCAGCTCGCTTTGCATCCTCCATCGTGGATACTGCAAGCTCATCAGCCGCTGTCAACGTGTCACACACACGGACATCTACCGTCATACAGGGGCCATCCTACGCTCATGCTGCGGCTATTGTATACATGGCAACACACTAGGCCTCTACATCTTTCACCGACTCTGTGTTTAACCAATCCTCCATGTATGACTTGTCGTCCTCAAAAGGGACGTTTGTCCCCTCTTGGTGGTGGGCCACATGCTCCCGTCGTCCAACACTAATTGGCGCATCAATCCTGTGCTGTCCTGTGGTTAATGACGAAGACTCCATCCTCCCTACGCCCGTCAGACTCGTAGAAACTGAGAGGGAGTGGGGCATGAACCGGCGATCGGGGACGAGAGAGATGGCTCTACTGTAACTCATGCCACAGCCATAGCAGCTCCTATCGTCCCGACCGTCGTCAGGGTATCAAAGGCCTCTATTGCCTCTTTGACTCCCTCTACCACAACGGGTGCAATCTCCAACTTGATCTCTGAAGCTGGCTCAGCGTTAGACCACTCCTCCTCGGATGAATAGTCCTCCCACAGAGTAGGAGCGTCTGTCCCCTCCATATGTTACACCAAGTGAGTGTGTGCTAACCCTCCATTTGCTTCATCAGTCCTCAGGTCCACGGTAGTCGTCGGCGGACACTCCATCCCCCCCACGACGGACACATCGGTAGTAGGTAAAAGGGGGTGATATACCAATCTCGCGATCGCGGATGAGGGATTTGGCTCCTCGGCAACGTCCATCCCTACTGGTGCTACTGCTGTCGTCACTGTTCTTATTGTTGCCGATACTAGTGTTGCATCCTGGGCATGTCTAGCCAATCGTGCCATCCGCTGTCGTGCGTGGCTAGTGCGTGCACAAGGGGTGCCGGCAGAAGGGACGGGTAAGAGATTGACGGGGTCAGAGGTTGGGACGAATCCGACTGCCTCTCGGACTGAGCGGAGGGTCTCAGACGTAGACATGAGGTCAGGCGCCAAGAAATCATCAGGTAATGTCTCACACGCGGTTGAGGATGACAAGGACGAAGAGGGGGAAGTGTGCACCGACATGGTGGAGACAGATCGCTTAGAGACCATATGGTCTTTGAGTTGTTGCACCATGCCCTGTAGACCCTGGAGCTCGGCGTACAATGCTGCCATAGCTCCACGAAGGGGTGCCACAGTATCGGCCGACAATGTCTCTGAGTCAGATGGCACAAGCGCCAGCCATCGTGCGGATTGCCACAGTAATAGCAAGCAACGCCATTAGATTCATGAGGCATGTGCCATGGCTGCAAATGCCACTGTGGACGTGGCGCCTACTACGCATGTAGTGCCAGTGCCAATCACGGTGCCGCCTGTGCTCTGTACAACTCCAGTCTGCTCATCTCCGGAACTTGGTGTGGGTGAGTACACAGGGCACTCGCTCCCGCTGGCACAAAGCCACAAGGCGAGATTGGAGATCGAAGCACAATCTCTCAGACATGCTACTGTGCTATCACGAGGACGGCCACCACCACGTTGGTGGTGCACTGCTGTGCAACTGCTATGTGGTTTCTATGCTGCTATTGCATGGAAAACTTAATATGCGAACTCAAGTCACCTTTGGTGCTGCTCTTGCTGACGCTGCTGCCTACGACCACCATCAACGCCAGCTATGGTGGTCCTCGCCACACTTCCAGTGGCTGGTAACGCTGCTAGTGGTGCCGCTGCAGCTACGACTACTACTACTATTACACTGGTTGCCGTCACCAACCGATGGCAATGACCCCTGGCCACCACTTTGCTGTTGCTGCTACTAATATCGTATCTCACGCGATTCTTGCTGCTACAGCGGTCGACGTCCCTGGTGTTTTTTCTTGGGTTCACCGAACGCTCGGTGCCAGTGGGTCTTTCTCGAGTGCCCCACTCGAGGACCCCCCTCTCCTCTTCCTTGTTTTTGCTGTCTTACTCGACCCTTGTCTCGAACGAGCTCGTCCAGTGAGATCGCTTGGCGAGCTAGCTTGCAGCGTAAAGCAGCAAAGCAGCTTTGCATCGCGAGCAAGAAAGAGCAGTGGTTGCTACTACTGCGGCTTTTCCTATTGTGCGCATTGGTGCTGCTACGGTGCGTGTGTGCAGCTGCAACGGCACGCTATAGCTTATTACCACCGTCGCCATTGCTGCTGCTCTTGCTGTGCAGTGCTGCTACAGCTGTTGCAAGGTTTTTCTAAGCACTACTTTTGCGCATTTTTGTTGTGTGCTATTGTGGCTTCTGCCCTTCGCCGCTACTATTGTAGCTGCTAGCTGCCGCGGTTGCTGCGGCAGCTATTGCTGCTGAGGCTGCTGCCCTCTGCCCTTATGGTTGTACCTGCTAGTCGCCACCGCTGCTATTACGACTGCTGTTGTGGCTATTGGTCCCCACTACTACAGGATCAGTCCTCGCGGCCGCCTCTATTCTGGTGCTTCTGTTGCTGATTTGGTTGGTACCCACCACTACTGCTGTTGTAGCTATTCACAGCCGACGCTACTGGTATGGCTGCTTCTGGTGCTAGTCTCCTCCATCATTGCTACTGCAGCTGCATGTCACTACCGTTGTTGTTGCGGCTGCTAGTGTGGCTGTTGATCTCCGTTGCTACTACTACAACTCCTCGCCGTAGCAAGAGTAGTAGTATCAATATAGGTGCTTCCCGCCATAATGAGGACAACATAGTTGTCCTCATTATTGCTACTACTACTCTTGCTACTCGTGTCGCTTCTGTCCGTAGTCGCTCCCGCTATAGGTGCTTCCCGCCACTATTGCTGCTACGAATGGTGTTGCTTGTAGCTACCGCCGCTCTCTCCGCTACCTCCATCGCTCCGCTACAACGTAGTCATGGTGGGTCCCTATAGGATCTGCTGCTGCTGGTACGGGTGGCTGCCGTTGGTGCCACTCACTATTGCTGTTACGTCTCTGCTGCATAGCAAAATGAGCTGTGATACCATAAGAAAGTTCCAGGAACTTTCCTAACTGCTTGCCTCTTAACTAAGCATGAGCGCTGAGTCACTGTACAATAGCATTCACAAGACATGCACAAAACTGCAAGGGTCTGGGTAGGGACACGTTCAGAGTGTTAGGAAGCTCAAATTGAGTATGATTGCAAAGAGAGATGACAACTCACAAGCACACAACATAAATAGCTATTGTGGCGCATGGTGGGTGAAGCATACAAACGTGTCATTTTGTCCTAAAACCGGACCAAACCACTGTTTTGGCCAAAACTCTGCGCACAGGTACCAGACGCAACAATGTCTGAACGTAGAGATGCAAAATCTTGAGCGAGACGCTATGACTTATCGCACGCGCAAGTCTGGCATCGATGGGTGAACAAAAAATTGGGCTCGAAAGCTAGTCCATTGAGAAAACTCTAGCATCTATATGAAGATTGCAAAGGACCCTGTGAAGCACCTGGGATGTCGTGGCAGCTGCCTGGCAGCTGCTGGTGAATGAAGCCACCAGCCGTTGGTGCTCCAGTGCCACTTGCGTCCGCATCAGGGATCATGTCACCGTGCTCTCCAGTATTGCTGATCCACACCATTAGTATGAGGTATACGGGCAATCACCATGGTTGACGCTCGTGACTGGTGGAAGCCACACAAACCAACACTCCCCTTGGCTGACACACTTGTCACCAAAACAATGACTGAGTGAAGATAGGGAGGGATTGCTAACAAAACCAACCATGACGAGAACCAGTCAAGCACAATTACAGAGGGGCCTCCCCCTCCTCGCAAATGGACTACGCTCACTGCCCATCGTAAATACCAACCACATTAGAAGGTCTCCTAGTGATAGTGGTGCAACCCACCAAGTGCTCGGGTCTCGACCATGCACGAAGTCAATCACATATGCCAAACACCATGCCAGGGGTATAGAGCAACAACATCTCCTTATGACCCCGGATCATGTCTCCGGGTCTCCGGGTCTCAACCACACTTGCTTGCATGCATGGAGCGTGCATAAAACATTGAGGAAATGGGCCTCCACGTCACACCAGTACAACTCACCATGTGAGTGGGTCTCAACTAACAATACCTCGACTAGAGCATCGTGCCACACCCAAAGCAACTATGTTGTCCTCATTATGGTGTCAGGCTTAAGCTCACACAATCACAAAAACAACATGGGCATAAATCCTCTGGAGTCCATGGTTTTGGTTGATAGATCCGCCGGGCCCATACTCGAAAGCGAGCTGACGGCGGTGTCCAAAGTCGAAACCGACATGCATGCAGTGTCCATTGTCGTAAATGACATGACAGCGGTGCCCATGGTTTTTGTTGTGTGAGACAAAAACGAAAATCATGTCTACTGTATCCACTATTCGCTCGAAGTATTCAGTCTTCATGGCCTTGCATGTCGTAAATGAACCTCGCATGTTGCCAGCCTGGCTTCGCACCCTCTGCTTTGTTTTGTCATTGCCATGCATGTGGACCAATATCGTCACGCTGTACCCGACGTTTACGCTTTGCACGGAAGAGGCTTCACCTGCCGTCGCCAATGAATGCATGCCGAATGGACGCGGCCATCGCCAATCACATGTTGTCCATAGTGGAATTTGCCGACGCCGTATGCACCATCAACGGATATCGGCGGCATGTCCCGACGTCCACTCAGGGTCACGCGAACAGGTTCAACTAGTGAACCTGGTTTTTGTACGGGTTCACACTATGAACGGGTACTAACGTGTGTATTTTAGTGCTTCTCCGTCAGTACAATGCGATAATTTTACTCCAACTGTCGAACTTTGACTCACACGTTGGATCAACATGGACAACGACGTCCGTCCAAATGGCCCAGCACATCATGGATGTGGTACTCCTGTAGCGGACCCCCAGGCGGCACATCGGGCATGAGTCGCATTGAAGGAGTGGTGGGATCGTAATGTAGCACGCCACCGAGAGTTGGGATATGAAGAACCAGTATGGGCCCGAGCTCCTGTGACTTCGGAGCACATGGCTTGGAGCTTGGAAGTGCCCATGCCCAGTAGCAGGCCGCCCAACTGTCCCGAGCCATGGGAGCCGTGGATATGGACCGAGCCACCGATTCCGTAGTAGGCATTTGTTGATGAAAGTACAGGTATGAGAGTTTTATTGCATTGACAATCTAGGGTATGCGAGTATCATTGTAGTGAAAATATGGGCATCTGAGGTTTATTGCTCTGACACTTTGGGGTATGCGAGTGTTATCTCAGTGACAAGTATGGGCTTCCGAGGTTTAATGCGTTTACAGTTCTGGGTATGCGAGTATAACTTCACGGACAAGTATGGGCTTCCGAGGTTTGTTTCATTGACACTTGTGGGTATGTGAGTATTATGTCAGTGATAACTATGGACTTCGAAGGTCCATTGTATTGACATATCTGGGTATGGGAGTAATACTTCAGTGACATGTATGGGCATCCGAGTTTTATTGCATTGACATGACTGGGTATCTAACTATGGGCATGGAACTATTGTTTCAATGAGAAACATGGGTATGAGTTTTTCTTTCGTCACATTTCTGAGAAAAAAAGTAAAAGGTATTTGACAACACTGGGCAGATCATTATTATTCCATTGACAGCTATGGGCACGACAATATCATTCATGTGACTACTATGGGCATGGGAGTCATGTTCATGACCCAAGTATGGCCATTGTTGATTGATTTCAGGAAGTACTACCCAACCCACTCTGGATCTAACCACTTTGGATCCAGGACACGGCACAACTAGAGCCAGTGGCACAAGTCGCATCCACATCCCTGTTGTCCTTGACATCCCATTGCATCATAGAATATGTCCTCATTTGCATCAACAATGTCCATATCTTCGTCTCCTCCCTCGTAGAAGACATCTTCCCAATGACTCTCCTCTCCCTCAGCTTCACTCGTGTGGGCATCCAGTGGACTTGTGTCTTTGTGTGTCGCTGTACAATGGCACATGCCTACATATCTTGTTCTTGTTGGCGGCCACAAATAGGAATAAAGTTTCTGACACACCAATATCGCACCAACTCCCATGAGGAACATGACGGTCAAGTCTTGTTCGTCACATGAACTCATGTTACTGGTTCCTTGAAACAATTGTCCCAAAGAGAACGAAATGAACGTGTGTACAATCTATATGTACACTTGGTAGCTACGGTTGATGCTGTCCACTTCAGCATGGAAGGCCATCCATGCCTCCTCGCGATCTTTGGCATCATGGTGGTTGACCCCTTCCTCGTAAGTGGACACAGAGACAGGGTCGATGACCTCCTGCCCCCCCTACGCCCCCTCCTCCTCTTCCTCTTCCCCCCCCCCTCCTCGTCCTCCCCCTCTTCATGAGCCTCCTCCTCCTCCTCCTCCTCCTCCTCCTCCTCCTCCT
>SZWC01011399.1:64190-81613 GCA_023375785.1 Penium margaritaceum
CGTCGCACCGGTGTCACCAGGGCCCGCCTCATGGGTCTCCACAAGTATGGACACGGCCGAGTGGTCACAGTAGACTGTACAAGAACGTCACAAATCACAACACTCCCTCATGACCCGATGGTACGCATGTCCATACACGTGCAGCACTAGGACAAGTACAACGGTGTGTGTATAACAAATGGGACACGGACACACATCCCACACTCAACCACTCTCAGGCATGGGGCGAAGCCCAGCAGAACGAATGGCCTCCAGGAACTTTCCGCGAGCTAGCGTTTTCGTCAAGAAATCAGCACGCTGCATGTCAGTGCCAACCCACATGACGGAGATCACGTGTCGCTCCACTAGATCATGCANCAGTGGTCGGTCAGCTCCAGGCGGGTAGTTCGCCGCCTGTCGTTGCGCCGGTGTCACCAGGGCCGCCTGCCTTAGGGATCTAGACGAGTATGGACATGGCCAAGTGGTCAAAGTAAACTGTACAGGAACGGCACAAAGCACAACACTCCCCCCATGACCCAATGGTACGCATGTCCATACACGTGCAGCACTAGGACAAGTACAACGGTGTGTGTATAACAAATGGGACACGGACACACATCCCACACTCAACCACTCTCAGGCATGGGGCGAAGCCCAGCAGAACGAATGGCCTCCAGGAACTTTCCGCGAGCTAGCGTTTTCGTCAAGAAATCAGCACGCTGCATGTCAGTGCCAACCCACATGACGGAGATCACGTGTCGCTCCACTAGATCATGCACAAAGTGATGCTCAACCGCAATGTGCTTCGTACAAGCGTGAAAGACACCAAAGTTCTCCGCAATGACGATAGCACTCTGGTTGTCGCAACGAAGCATAATTGCGGGTACTAACTGACCAAGCTTAAGAAATAGGCGTTGCAACCATACTGCCTCAGCAGCCCCTGTGCCCAAAGCAACGCACTCTGCCTCCAACGAGCTACGTGTGATGCAGCCCTGCTTCCTGCTACGCCAAGACAGAGCGGTACCGCCGAGCAGGAACAGGTAGTTGGTAAGGCTGCGTCCATTTGGGCTCCAAGCCCAATCGCTGTCAGTGTAGCCATCAAGGACCATCAAACACTACCGACGAACACAGAGTCTGAGGTACGACGCAGAAACCACGTACCGCACCACTTGCACAACCGCGTGAAGGGCTCTGGCACATGGAGCCTGCGAGAACCAAGCAAGGAGGTTGACAGCGAAAGCGATGTCAGGACGTGTGGTAGTGGCCAGGTACATCAGAGATCGGATGAGACGGAGGTACAAGGTCACGCCCACTGTCTCCCCTAGCTGTGTGGGATCATCCACCTTTAAGGCATCCTGCCCATCGGGTGTAAGAGATGTGGAAGCAGTGGGCACTACACAAAGGAGGTTGTTGAAACGCTCCCCCACGACTCGTATCTATTGGGCTTGATGTAGCAATAGTGTCCGATGCCTGCGATCTCGCACGATCTCCATACCAAGAAACACCGATGCAGGACCGAGGTCCTTCATCCTGTGGGCAGTCTAAAGGATAGCCTTGGCCTTCTTCACGACCTCTAGGGACGGAGACACGATCAGAAGGTCATTGACATAGACCAGGATGGCGGTGAACCGCTCGGGTGTCGGTAGGATGAAGAGAGAGGGATCTGCCTCGCTCCGTACATATCCGGCACGAGTCAAAGTACCGGTGATCTCCCAGTTCCGACATCACGCAGACTGCTTGAGGCCGTACAAGGACTTACGCAAGTGCCAAACCTTGTTACCGTCCTCAGAGCCGGGTGGCTGAGCCACGTAAATCTCCTCATCCAGAGAGCCATGGAGGAACGCATTGTTCACATCTATCTGGTGCAGTTCCCAGTCATGCTGATCCACTACACCGAACATAGCTCCAACTGAGGTCATGCGGCCGATAGGGGAAAAAGTGGCCCACTTGACCTGAATAGCCTTCCTCGCAGGCGGAAGGTCAACAAGCTCTTAGACTCTATGCTCTCGAATAGCGCGAAGCTCATCCTTGCAGGCAGCGTGCCACGCGTCAGCATCCTGTGATGAGAGAGCTTCCCTCAGGGTGCCCGGGTCGGGCGCCATAGAGGGAGAGCTCTGCGTGGCAAGGGTACACGCCTCGGTGCTAGGCCTCAAGACCATAAGAATAGCTGCTGCATCACAAGCGATATGGAACTCGCAAGTGATGAGATCGTGCCCTACGGGACACGCTGGATGTGCCTCTGTGAGCTCAGTGCGGACACTCATGCCTAGGGCCTTTGTGCTGGGGTAACCACTCGCTATGCTGCGAGAGGGGCGCCTGGGTGCGGGGCCTGACGTTCGCTGAGCTCCAGAATGCAGTGGTCGAAGACGGCCACCGGGCTCACGGGAGCAATCGGAGTTCGAGGGGCGCACCTCAGGCTCAGGGACAGGCACGACCACAACTGGTGGGGACTGAGGCAAGGCAGGTAATGCTGTGCGAGGAGATGCGTGTGTAGGGGAGACAGGGCTGGGTGTGATAGCAGGAGCAGGCAAGACTGGACCTGACACAGAGGCAGAGGGTTAGTAGGAGTAGAAACGGGAGTAGGCGAGACTGGACAAGACTCGGAAACAGGAGTGCCAGTAGACGTAGGTACCGGCGTAGAAGTACGCGCGGGAACAGAAGCAGGGGCACCTGTGGGGCGTGAAATTGTTTGTATGGGCGAGGTTTCTGGACCGACGGTGATGATCGCCGAGGCATCAAGGGCCACAGACCGAGAGGTGAAGGGGGCTCAAACAGACACATCAGCCTGGTGAGAGGTGCTCGCAGGCATACAAGTCTCCACCATCCGCCGAGAAACCTCACAGGTAAGAACATGTGTGGCGGACAATGCCGTGATCGAAGTCAGGTCACGGTAGGTGAGAGACTCGAAAAAGAGCGCGTCGCGTGGCTCAATGACGCGACGACAAGTAGGGTCCCAGAAGCACCAGGCCTTCGACACCGGGGAAATGCCTACGAAGGCACACAAGCGGCCCCGAGGTGAGATCTTGGACCCCTGCTGGTGCTCGGTGTACCACACATAGGCCAGAGATCCCCAGGCGCGAGCGAGACGAAGGTCAGCACGGTGTCCAAACCTGAGCTCATATGGCGTAATATGCAATGCAAGATCAGTGCGAGATCGACCCAAGACCGGGGTCGATCAATCAAGAATTGAGGAAGTTACGGCCGGCCAAAGGTTGGACCGGCTGAGGGGAAAACAGGTGACGGGAATTCATCCCCAGGGACCAAGGCTCGACCCTCGGAAGACCCAACAAGGCCGAAGCGCCCCTTGGGGACCAGTTTTTGAATGAATCAAGGATCATTGAGGGCCAAGGGTGCTTTGGAATGGCGCCACAATGTGTTGTTACCAGAAATGGCGCTTCAGGAGGTCGTCACCGCCGCTAGTGGTGCTGCCTGCGACACATTACCGTGGTTCACAGAAATGGCCATATCTCAGCCGTTCCTTCACGGAATGATGCAATTATTGGTGCGTTGGAACTCTGTGAAGATGAGCTACATGATGCTAAGGAAATACTGCTCATCCTAGGCCCGTACAGAGCCGTGCACGGCTCGGCAACCTCGGGTCGCCTTGGATGTGTCAACATGTGTATATAGTCTTGTATGTTGACACTTGAATAACAAGTACAGTTTACTCCTACTGTGTCATACGTGTTCCCGTGCTCCTCCAAGATGATCCTATGCTTTTGTAAATTGGGAAGGTGTGCACCGGCCTCCCCTTGGTCGTGGTTGTCGCCGGTTGGTGCCTACACCATCCGGTTGAGGCTAGCACACCACGCACAGTTTACACTTGGTATGAGAGCCACCCTTGGCTCAGGGGCACAGTCATCTACGCGGCAACCTCTCCTGGTCAATGTAGACCAGGACACATCTCGTCTCTTTGGCGGATCCGTGCCGAAGGCCAACCACACACTCCGGTGACAAGGCGGTAAACGGAGGACCTGTTGAGGAAGAAGTTGTACCAGATGCAAGGATGACTTCATCCCACACGTTCTCTATGGCCGCACCGTTTGACGCGCAATGCAAAGCAATAGCAGCCGCAGCATTGCAGAAGTTGCTCGTTGACATGCAGGCCAAGATGGATCTGTTGCAAAGCAAAACACATACCTCAATCAAGTGTTCACGAAGCGTCTAGTGACAACACTAGTGGCAGGTGCCACCGCAAATTGACCTGCAGTGGGCGCCCTAAGCCCGCCCAAGCTGCAGCCATTAAACCCATCGAAGAAGGATGGGCCAGCTCCGCATGCTTGGATACTTGGACTGGAATTGTACTTCACCGCCATCGGCATGGATGCCTCACGGTACGAGGCGTGCCGCGAATATGCCGTGACCCTGTTGAGAGGGGCATCGTTGGATTGGTGGGCCGATGTGATGTGGTCCAATCCACACGGCAGTGGAGCAGCAATGGTCACCGGCATTGCGGCCGCGATCAAAATCTCAACCTTATCGGCTCCAACCTACAGCAGTGGCAACCCTACCCTCAAATTGCCAACACAGAGTCGTTCATCAAGCGTTTCACCGTAGGTGACGTGAGGAACAATGCGCATGCCAAGCTGCGTCGGCTTCGCGAAACTGGTGGCGTCGCTGGCTACACCCGCAGGTTTTGTGAAATTGTTGCCAACTATCACTTCGACTCCCACAAATTGTACTTCCACTACAGCAATGGCCACAAGAACGACGCCCACGCTGTGACGGTGATGCACGACCTTAACGATGACCTGTCGACAATGATCGGAGCAGCTGAACGGTACGACTCACGCGTGCAACAGGCTCATGCCAACAGCTACAACTCTTTTGGAGGTGGTTACGGCAAGCGAGCCGAGAGCGATGACACGCCCATGGAGCGTTGCAATAGCGCAAGTGCTACAACTGTGGCAAGCCCGACCACATTGTGCATGATTCTCAGAGTCCAAAGAAGGGCGACGACAAGGGGAGGCGGCAAGGGAAGGGGAAGCAAGACACGAAGGAAGCATAGAAAGCAACAAAGGAGTCGGAAAATGAGAAGAGTCGAGAGTAAATGGAGTTACTCCTGGCTCCTCTCAACCCAAACCGTCAGCTGACCGCCCACCCGAACGCCTTGCGGTAGTTAAGGGGGTTTCTGAGGTCAAGGCATGGGACGCGGGGTATGAGGAGGAGCAGCCCACACTTCTCTTGCAGGCGTAAGTGAAAAGCGTCAAGGAGAAGGTGGGGAGTCTGCTGGATTGTGGCGCGAGCCACAGTTTTGTGAGCATGGAGTGTGCTCGGAAGTGGGGCCTTGCGCTTACGAGCAAGAAGGGGACCGCTAACTAAGTGGACGGCACGATTGAAGTGGGGTACCAGGCCCGTCCCCTCTCCATTTGCGTGGGGAAGTTTTGCATAACAACCGTGTACCGTGTGTGCCCGATGAAGGATTAAGATGTGATCCTCGGTCATGAATTCCTCCACAAGTACATCCCTGTCATCAGCTGGGAGGCATGCACCGTCTCAGTCAAGCTCAAAGACAAGGATTATCCCCTACCTACGTGGTCCAAGGAGGAGGCCGCGGAGGAGGAGACTTGCAAAGAGGAAGTGCTGCAACAGTCGGTGCCTCACAAGGAGGAATCGACGCTGTTAATGATGGACTTAGTGTAGCTCAAACACGCGATTTGAAAGAAGGAGCAGATTTCTTTGGCGTTCGTGCAAGACTTAGGGGACGATTTCAACGAACCAGAGGATGTAGCATCTGTTATGGCACATGGGGCAACTCGTGAGCAGCCAGGGGCCCAAGGCAAGTTTGCTGCGGTGCCCAAGGGGCTTCAAAAGGTCTGAACAGAGTTTGAGGACGTGTTTGCCAACACCCTCCCGGCGGTCTGCCACCAAAGCGGGACGTGGATCATCGCATCGACCTTAATCCTGGAGCGCGCCAACCTGTTCGTGCAACGCACCGCATGAGCGACGTGCAGCTACAGGAACTCAAGAAGAATCTGACTGAGATGACGAAGCAAGGCTTCATCCGCCCCTCCTCCTCTTGTTACGCTGCTCCTGTCCTGTTTGTGCAGAAAAAGATGGCAGAGATACGCATGTGCGTGGACTACCGGGCGTTGAACAAGATGACCATCAAGAACCAGTACCCGCTTCCATGAGCCAAGGAGCTCTTTGACCAGCTCCATGCGGCTTGCTTCTTCACAAAAATCGACCTCCATTCCGGCTACCACCAGATCCGCGTTGCACCAGATAATGTGGAAAAGACGGCCTTTCGCACCCGCTATGGTCACTACGAGTTCCTCGTGATGCCTTTTGGGTTGACCAATGCGCCGGCCAACTTCATGGCGGCGATGAGAAACATCTTCAGGCCATACTTGGATGAATTCGTTGTGGTTTATCTCGAGGACATTTTGGTGTATAGCAGGACGGCGGAGGAGCATGAGGAGCATGTGAAGAAGGTCCTCGAGATTTTGAGGAAGGAGAAATGTTTTGTAAACCTCTCTAAGTGTGAGTTCGCGGTGGGAAAAGTTGAATTCCTTGGAAACATACTTGGCAATGGACAGATTGCCATGGACCCGCACAAGGTGTTGGCCGTACAAGAGTGGCCGAAATTGCGTAATGTGCACGATGTGTAAGTGTTCATTGGTTTTTACAACTACTACCACAGATTTATCCTTGGCTATGCGGGAGTGTCAGTGCCACTCTCCAATCTCACTCGCAAGGATCGGGAGGGGAGTTGGGGAGTTAGCGGACAAGAAGCCTTTCAGAATCTCAAAAGGGCTTTGACCTCCACGCCGGCCTTGCACTTGGCCGATAGCGGCCGTGAGTTTGAAATGACGATGGATGCATTGGACCTGGCCATTGGTGGGATCCTTTTGTAGGACTCTGGCAAAGAGTCGCAGCCGGTTGCCTACTACTCGTGCAAGTTGCGCGGGGCGGAGCTGAACTACGCCACCCATGAAAAGGAGATGCTCACCGTGGTCGCAACCTTCAAGAACTGGCAATGCTACCTCGAGGTGCGGAAATGCACGGTCTACACGGACCACCACGCATTGAAGTACTTCAAGACGCAGCCAAACCTGAGCCAGCGGCAAGCGCATTGGGTTGGGTACCTCGAGTCGCACTTCGACAACAAGATCGTGTATCGGCCAGGTCGCATCAACCTTGCCGATGCACTCTCACGGCGACCAGACCCAATGATGTGGGTCGCGTCCCTCACCATCCACGAGGATGCCTTCCTTGTGAAGCTCTTCATGGAGGGATAGGAGACGCATGGGGAATACGAGGCTTGGAGATTTTTCATGGAGGCACCGTCTTGGCGACGGCGCGACACGAAGTAGGTGGTGGTTCCTGCGGTGCCCGCGATTCGGCACCTGATTTTGGAGGAGTGCCATGACAGTGGCCCAAGCGGTCACTTCTCCACCGAAAAGACATTGAAGAGGGTGGCTGGCTTCTCTTGGTGGCCCACCATGTCGTCGGAGGTGGCTGAATTCTGTCGAAGTTGTGACGTGTACCAACGCCACAAGGTGCGGAGGACAGAGACCCCGGGTCTCCTCCAACCATTGCCCATCCCGGAGCAGCCGTAGCAGGGCATCTCCATGGATTTCATCACGCGTTTACCCATGACAGCGGCGGGTCACAATGCGGTGTTGGTTGTGGTGGATCGCTTCAACAAGATATCGTACTTCATTGCGACGCGTGATACGGTAAGCGCGGAAGGCATGGCTCGGCTGTTCCTCAAGCATGTGGTGCATCTCCATGGCGTACCATGGTCCATTGTGAGCGACCGTGAAGCACGTTTCACAAGCAATTTTTGGCAATAACTCATGGGGCAGTACCGCAGCAAGGTGCAGCTGTCGACCAGTTTTCATCCCCAAACTGACGAGCAAACGGAGCGGACGAACCAGATGTTGGAGCAGCTCCTCTGTACAGTGGGTGATCCGGATGAGACGGCGTGGGACCAGCGGTTGTCGGTTGCTGAACTGGTGTACAACTCCGCCACGTCCACCTCCACCGGCAAGGCACCATTTGGGGTGGTGAACGGGATGGTGTCCGCAACGCCCCTCAGTTTGCACGTCGCAAGCAACCTGCCCGTGGTGTAGTGTACCGCACATGACTTGGGCGGCGACGCGGCATGCATTGGGCAAGGCTTAAGCGCAACAGAAGGTGCAAGTGGACCGCCGACGCGCAGACACAACGCTCAAAGTCGGTGACTGCGTTCTTCTCAATAGTGCATACGTCAAGCTTTTCGGGGCCGGTCCGACGAGTTGAAGCCCCGATGGCTTGGTCCGTTCGAGGTGCTCAAAATGCGAACACCCGTGGTGACAGAGTTGGCTCTAATACCTTTCATGCCAGTCCACGACGTGTTCCACATCTCCAAAATCAAGCTCTACCATGATGCGGCTGAGAGTTTTTCTTGCCGCAGTTTGGAGTCTCCCCCTCCGGTGGTGGTCGAGGGCGAGCAAGAGTTTGAAATGAAGGCCATCCTTGACCACCGTCGCCGTGGCCGTGGATGGGAGTACCTAGTCAAGTGGAAGGGCTATGATGCGGCCCACAACTCATGGGAGCCTGCCTACAACTTCAACGTTGGCGGGGTGAATGCCATCCTCCGTGAGTATCAAGAGCGAACCAGGACGGCTGGCTCCTGGAGGGGGGGGGGGCTGTAGTGTAAGCCGGACGGTGCCAACGGCACTGATCACGGCTTGAGGCTTCATTGATTTTGAAATCTGACTGCTGACTTAGAATTTACAGGAAAAACCGTGCGAGATTGACCCAAGAATGGGGTCGATTTATCAAGAATTGAGGAAGTTACGTCCAGCCAAAGGTTGGACCGGCCGAGTGGAAAAGAGGTGATGGGAATTCATCCTCAAGGACCAAGGCTCGACCCTCGGAAGACCCAACAAGGCCAAAGCGCCCCTTGGGGCCCGGTTAGTCAATGAATTGAGGATCATTGAGGGCCAAGGGCACTACGGAATGGCACCCCAGTGTGTTATTGCCAGAAAGAGCGTTTCGGGCGGCCGTCACCGCCACTAGTGGTGTGGCCAGCGGCACATTACCGTGGTTCAGGGAAACGACCATATCTCGGTCGTTTCTTCACAGAATGATGCGATTCTTGGTGCGTTGGAAAGCTGAGAAGATGAGCTACATGATGGATGCAATAACTCATCCCAGGCCCGTACAGAGCCGCGCACGTCTCGGCGACCTCGGATCACCTAGGATGTGTCATCATGTACATTTAGTCTTGTATGTTGACACTTGAATAACAAGTACAATTTACTCCCACTGCGCCACACGTGTTCCCGTGCTCCCCCAAGACAATGTTATGCTTCCACAAACAGGGGAAGGTGTGCACCGGCCTCCCCTTGGTCGTGGTTATCACCGGTTGGTGCCTACGACATCCGGTTGAGGCTAGCACACCGCGCCCGGTTTACAACCATGGTCAAGAGAACACCAACGCCGAGAGTACACCGGCAGAGGATCCGGTCACATGAGGCCCATGGTACCTTTGGTGCACAGAAAGAAGCAGATTTGGTTATATTACAAGATGGCCAACCTCATCCTAAGGCAAAGAGGCACACGAAGGGCCAGATTTCATGTGGTCAATCCATGCAGTGGCATGTGTGCACCTCCCTTTGGCGATGAGTTCCATGAAGCATCTCAGGAGTTCACTGATGGGGCAGAGTGTCCTGCTTGTGAGGTCATTTCCGTCATGCACAGCTTAGCCGTTTACATTCATGTGTGGATTACTTCTTGTAAGTTGGCTCCTCTGTTTTAATACATTTAATGCAACCAATGATGTGAAACAAAACACATGCATTCGCTTTCCATTTTCCAATGGTCTTAGTAGTATTCCACAAATTACAAATTGAATATTAGTCAATAATACTTCCTAAATCTGTCATTTGTTACTTTCATGGTGATATCATCAGTTGTAGCCATGGTGACTCAATTCATAGCGGATTTCAGCAGCATGTATCCTTAGTACATGGCCTAGATGGATGTTATGATGTGACTAGTGCACAAAACACAATATGATTAGCGAACAATATCATGCAGCATTTATGAAGGTCATAAGTAATACCTATATCGTCATAGTACACCAAGGAAAGCACGTGAACATTTTCATTCCATGCATGGTGTCCAATCACACAATAAGCATTCCAAAGCTTACTGTAGTTGTGGCATTCTCCCAGTGACTGCATGACACTAGCTATAGTAAAGGACATACATGCATATTTTCGTGGTCAAGGACATCAAACATGGGAGATGGCACATTCTGAGCACATCTTCAATATTTTGACAAATAAATATGATTCACACCCAATTCTGTCTGCACTTAGGGCAATGAGGCTCTGTATATAGCCAAGTCCAGGGATCCCGATTTTTTGGCAAACATGTAGAAGGCATGCGCCTGGTTCAGGTGTTGTAAACTTCCATATTGGCATATTGCAGCCCATGCAGCTGCTTCTTCACACGGATGCAATGGGTGATGTCCGTGATTTTTGGTCTCCGTCCCACAAAACGACCTGGTCCCATTGCCGGGGTCCATTTGGAACATTGTTCGTCTCGCCATCCACAACCATGTTTGTGTGTTCAACAAGCAGTAATTGTGGTGAGGCAATAGACGTCAACCAGCACATGTCAGGTTTCCCACAGGTCCTACTTGCACAAACGTGGACATTGCGGACCTTTATCTTTGAACAACGAAGTGGATCAAAGTGATTGGTTTGTGGTTCGAATTTTTTGCTTCTGTGTGATGCCATGTGGTGCGGCAGTCGATGAGGATACAATGACCAGTACAGCGTACCCTCCTATGCCATGTGTTGTGTGCAAACATGGATGGACTGTAGGTTTGTCTTGGGTCCGTTGTTGAACACCGCACATCTGAGTTTGACAAATGTAATTGCGATTGAGCTCCCAAGTACATCGTGCACAGAAATGTTGCCGAGAGTAGGTGATGATGGGTGGAGGCTAACAGCGGTGCTTGTTCATTGGACACTTGGAAGAGGTAGCAATGTACTAGACCAATAGATGACCACAATGATAACATCGCCAAGAGAGTCAGAAATCATGTCAATTTGTGGTCTTCTGGCAATGTCATCTGCCACGCTATCCTTGTATGGAGGGCCAATAATGAGGTCCTATTTCATTGTTGTCGTGCTATCTTGGCGGAGAAGGAAAGTGGTTATGCACAGTATTTTAGTTTTCTCAGTACTCACTTTTTCCATGGTGGACATCTGGAGTATACCTTTTTAAGAGTGACCCTCAAGCGTTTTTCTTGGATTTGTCGAACATTAGTCATTTTTTTGGCCAAAGTGTCCAGTACATACTTTTTTTTTCTTCCTAATTTGGGTACATTGTTGATCAGTTGCAAAAATAGTGAGTGTAAGGCAAACCCCCCTACCGAATGAGGAAAATTAGAAGTTGTCTTCCTCAGTCACATCATTGTCTTTTAACAGTTCATTGTGTACTTTCATTCCCTGAACTAATAAGGACACTTTGTGGATTGAACATCTGACGAAAGTTCGTTGAGGGAAATGAGAATGTCGGAAGTTAGATTCAGGCCGTTATCTTGTTCTGTCAGTGTTGAAATGCAGGAAAAAAAATTATACTGAACACTCAATCTATTATAATCTGGTCATACCGAATAGTGTTGTTAAATTGGTATGCCACCCTGTCCTAAACCTTCATTCATCCGGATACTTGAGGTCTGTTAGGAGTAGGCAAGCATATTGTTTGTCTGCATAGGATGACTCTCCAATTTGTTTTTGGCCTTGTTTTGTATCCTTATGGGGACATTCCCATACGTGTCTTGTGGGTGTGGTTGGTTGTCCTTGGAATCCATAGTTAGTTGAGGAACGATTTTGTGTAGCTTGTTTGTGGGGTTGGTACAATGGGCCGGCATGCTTCACACGTGTATGCTCTCGTTTTACATTCTACAGATTGATTTTTTTCATGTTTTGCAAAACTGTTGATGGCATGTCCAACAAATGTTTGGATACTAACAGAATGCTCCAGCAGTAGCATCACATGTTCTTTTGTAACTACAACCCTCACGATGGTCATCGACATGACCAATTGGATTGAGACCAAAGCTAGCAAAATGTCCTTATGGACTTCTTTGTGGCATGTTCATCTCATCCTTGGATATCTCGCAACATCTTTGTTGCCCAATGTAGCAGATTGGATGGAATCCTTGGCCAACTAAGCCAAAACTGCAGTGCTTAAGGATCTCCGACCCTAAAGCCATCCTGTTCAACCATCCACAAGCACCCGCGCTCGACCCCCGCTCCATCCACGTGGCACCGGCTACACACTGCACACTCCCCGCCTAGGAGTGAGCTGCCCTTGGCATCCGCACGTTGGATTCCGATCATGGCGCTCTCATACCAATGTAACGGATTGGACAGAATCCTTGGCCCACTAGGCCAAAACTGCAGTGCTTGAGGGTCTTCGAACCTCAAACCATCCCGTTCAACCACCCACAGGCCAGGGATCCCTGCTCGATCTACATGGCACCAGATGCGTGCTACACTCCCCCGACCTATAAATGAGCCTCCCTCGGCATCCGCACATCAGACTCAAACCCTTGCGCTCTGATACCAATGTAGTNCATCCTGTTCAACCATCCACAAGCACCCGCGCTCGACCCCCGCTCCATCCACGTGGCACCGGCTACACACTGCACACTCCCCGCCTAGGAGTGAGCTGCCCTTGGCATCCGCACGTTGGATTCCGATCCTGGCGCTCTCATACCAATGTAACGGATTGGACAGAATCCTTGGCCCACTAGGCCAAAACTGCAGTGCTTGAGGGTCTTCGAACCTCAAACCATCCCGTTCAACCACCCACAGGCCAGGGATCCCTGCTCGATCTACATGGCACCAGATGCGTGCTACACTCCCCCGACCTATAAATGAGCCTCCCTCGGCATCCGCACATCAGACTCAAACCCTTGCGCTCTGATACCAATGTAGTGGATTGGACGGAATCCTTGGCCAGCTAGGCTAACCCGTGGCACCAGCCGAACGCTACAACACTAACATTTGAACATTTCCTACAAACTGTGTAAGACCAAGCTCAACTACGTAGCACATGACAATCAAAATTTTGTTGTTGTGCATGCACTCATAGTCTCTTTTTTCTTACCTCAGATGTCGATGACATATTTCCCAATTGGGCAGCATGACCTCAAATGTCTGTAAGCCCAGCCAAATCCAAACCACCGAGTGACTGGAGGAATGAAATTCACAGATTCAAAATTCCATTGTGATATCAATGGCTTACATAGAATGGGCATCTAGAATATTCTCTGGCGCTGATTGGATGAACATGCCCAAATTTAGCAAAATCCTTTTGGGGAAGTTTTGTTCCTACATACTTACAAATCTCATGCAGAGTACAACCAGTTCAAAGTTTTGTTGAAACAAACTATTAGATGAAGTAGCTCACTCACGGAAGTATCACCTTCAAATTTGAGGACACTCGGCATAGAAACTACTGTACATGTGTTGGGAAAGTGTGTTAATAGAGGGAAAACTGGTCCCAACATTGCATGCTTCTAAAGGCAATGCAACATTTGCAAGCATTGCAATATGAAGGTCATGAGGTTTATTAAACCAATTTGCAGTTTCAACCGATGCATAGTTGGACATCTCAATAAAATCCATAATGATTTTTGACCATACTAAAGTGGTCTGAAATTAAACCTTACTTTTTACTACTTTTTTATTCATTGCATTGGACCCCCACCCATTCCGCGCTCACCACAAGAGGAACAGTGCACATCTTCCTTAGCTAAATCACATGGCTGCATAGAAAGCCTCAGACCACCATGAGTGATCATGGCTCACCGACAGTCGGTTCATCAACAGGCTTTTGTGAGAACTCATGACACACGACGAAGGATGTATGTATCTGTCAACCACTTTCCTTCTTCTTCGCACATGCATACCATTGAGAAGTTTAATTGATTTCCACGCTTTTTCAGCCACATGGAATAGACTAAGGTGTGAAACTCTCAATGGTTGAACTCTTGTAAAAATCTGTGAAATCGGCCACAAAAAGAGATTGTCGTTCGAAGTCTTCCACCTAAACTACTAGCATGTGTGAACATCATTGAACCATGTGAGGAAAAATCAAATTGATATCAACAAAGTTGAAAGTGCCCACGCCCATGGAGAGGCATAAGCACATGGCAGTTGATAGAAAAAAACATCACATCTCTAGAACATGCAATGCTTCACAGATTTTACCTATCAGCCAAAGTGCATTATGTCACAGATAACATCCAAACACCACATCGGTTGTTGGTCATGCACAAATCTTCCATTCAATATCTAGTCTAATAATGATATTTGCATACATTCATGGCATGGAATCTTTAGAGCCTTTGCATGCCACAACAAGATGTGGTCCCAATTTCTAAATTGATGTCCTTTTCAAATTTCATGACACCACTTTTATGCTTTTCATGTCGTTGTCCGTCGGTCATCCAACGACCATGACCATTGTAATGAAAGGATGTCCCCTTTTCTGGGCATACAAACCTCCTATTCTACATCCAAACTGCACACATTCCTTGCGCCCCATTGCGGTGGGTTGTAAGGAGGCTTACAAGTTTCGTTTACAACGTCCGAGGAGTCTCAGATCCCCAAGTCATTTCCTTGTATATTTCTCTTTGACGTTGAACCCCATATCAATTGTGAAAACCCCGCAAAAGGCTTTCCTATACTAGCATTGTGGTTTTTTCATTGTTATGTTTGTGTTGGGGCACTTGTCTAGTAACGAAACAAAGGGCCCAGATGTGTTCCCTTTCAAAGCATGGGTAGTCGTGGAACTCCCATGAGAACCCCTAAAAACTTAAGGTCAAACCATCACAAACCCCTCCATATTTGGGCTTTAGGATTTTTCGGAAATATTTTAGATGTGTATGGGTTGACGTTGAATGCATACGAAGTGTATATGACAATGAAGGCCTCTTAAAGAAAGAAATACGTCATTTGATCTGTTTGAAATGAACCACTTTGTATGGAGCCCTTATGAATGAAGAAAACCGTCCTCGTTTTTCATTTTTGATGATTTTGGCGTGAGAAAATGCATGTTTTGGGCAATGTTCCATTGCATTTCGTAGTGGGAGCATGACTTTATAAAGTGAGAGCATTGTTGACACTTCACAATGTTATCTTACGCAATAAAAACATGAAACAAGCTCTTCATTAACGATTTTACCAAAATAATCTGATTGAATTTAAAGTTCCGGGGCTAAGGATATGCGGAACGGTACAAGTGGGATGTCCAACTTACCCAAAAACCCATGGGTAGTCAAAGTTCTTTGACCACCAGCTTAACCCACTTTCATGCACAAAGCGTTCTTGTGCTGTGTGGAGTTGACATACAATCATCACCTGCTGGGAGAGCCGTCTTGGCTCTTACATGCTAAGCTTTCCGCTCTGTGGCAGTAGAAGGTGTGTGCATAGATTCAACTGTCGTAGATGATAATTGAATCTGGTTCTAACTCATATTCAACGTTTATGATGGGATTCTGGAAGAGTATGAAGAATTATGGTAGGATAGTTCGTTTGTTTCTTGCATCATCTTATTGTCTTGCCTAGTGTCGTCTCAGAATGAGTTGTTGCGCTACACTCCCCATATTTGGAGAGATCAAACATGGCTCTCCGCTGTTCACCAAGAGGGAGTGTGGCCAGATCCAATTTATGCGTTTTTGGTTTGAATTATGGATGTAAATAAATGCAACGATCATGTCGAGATGTGGAAGAAATGTGGAAAATTTCAGGGGAACGCATGAGTTGTAATTTTAATATTCACAAGATTTTTAAAAAATCCGTGAGTGGATTTACTGAAAAATCATAATCTCGAGCCCAAGGCCGTATTCAAGTAGTGAGGAGTTGCTCGATACAATCCAATGGTGAGATTTGCATTTGCAAACAGTTACTACGAGGGCCCCCAGAAATTACCACGTTTGAAGATCTGGTTCAAGACCGGATGCTGGCTGGAGGCAGCCCACGTATTTTTTCTTCCCGTGCCACAGTCAGCCACGCGTCTGCTCTCTGTGCCACAGGCTAGGAGGGGAAACGTCACGGTGACTCTTTCCTGGTTTTGTTGGTCTGGGCCACTGATGGTGGTTATGACAACGATCACTCCGCACTTTAGGAAGGGACCAATTTGGCCATCGGGCGACGCGTTCGCAATACGGCCGGTTGGTGTTGGTCTCTCTGCGTTGCGCGACAAGATGCAGCACATCGCTAGTGCACCACATTGGCAGTATCTGGCCCTGCGGCGGGACGCGGGCAACAGGGCACATGCTGGCCTCCCTGTTGCATCGTCCCGAGCAGCATCTGCAGCAGCAGCAGCCTTGGAACGGTGGGGTGAGGGGGCGGTATCTGCATTCGCGCGCGAGGTGGAGAGTACCGGGGCGGCACCTCCCCCTTGCCGCCTTGCCTACCCTCCCGAGCACCGCCAGCCTCGGCACGTTCCTCGAATTGAAGCCGCTGCTGGGAGCGGACGACGGTTGGCCATGGCAGCCACGTCCCTCTCCCCCTGGAGCGCCCACGAACAGGGACAGCGGCGGGCTCTGCATGCTCCTTCTCCTCCTCCTCCTCCTCCTCCTCCTCCTCGCCCTGGCCATGGGCTGCCGCGGTACACGCGCGTGCATGCTCTGGCGAAAGTGCGGCGGGCACCGCCTCCGCATTCGGGGCTGCAGCACCGCTGCAGAACGCGCAGTAGTAGCAGCGTAATGAGCAGTAGTAACAGCAGCAGCAGCAGCAGTGGCGGCGGCGCCGCCGCCGCAAGAAGTAGCAGCGGACAGCAACGACAAGGAAAACTTGTGTCACATCAATTGCTGCAGTGTGGCGTACCGCTTGGGGGCTTTCACACTGTAAGCGCATGGCCGCACCCTCACACTCACACTGATGCGTACACTCACACTCACGCAGCATCTGATGCTGCTGCTGCCAGTCAAGAGAGCTGCCAGCGGCAGCAACAGCAGCTGCAAAAGGAGCCAGTGGAACCCCAAACGCCGTCATCAGCATTGGAAACCACTGATGCCGTCACCAGCATGCTGCTGCCACCGTCAAATTTCCCACAAATGCAGCGACAGCGCAGGCGGGCTATGCTGGTGGCCCTTGCAGGCATGGGCGCTGGTGTGCTGTCTCCCCTCGAGCTCGCAGGCGGCGGAGGTGAAGGGGGTTGGGCGGTGAGGGGCGTGGCACGGGCCGCCTCGTTGGCTGGCGGTGCCACTGCGGTGGGGGATGCGGAGTCGACTGTGTCGGGTGGCGATGGTGGTGGGGATGGAGAGGTGTCACTGACGACGCGCGTGCTGCGTGGCCTCGGCATTGGCGACGCCGACGTTTTCTACCCGAGGTGAGGAAGAGTGTGTGTGAGGGAGAAGGAGATGCGTGTCATTGTTGATGGGGAAAGGTTTGGGGGAAGGGTTGGCTGGGTTTGCA
>SZWC01011400.1:49172-60939 GCA_023375785.1 Penium margaritaceum
TGTGGGTGTGGGTGTGGGTGTGGGTGTGGATGTGGGCGTGGCTGTGGGTGTGGGTATGGGTATGGGTGTGGGTGTGGACGTGTGTGGGTGTGGGTGTGGGTGTGGGTGTGAGTATGGATGTGGGTGTGGGTGAGGGTGTGAGCCACAAAAGGGCATGCCTATCCACATTTGCATCGTAGATACAGCAGGGGCAACCACACCCACTGGAGTGGCAAGCTCAGGTACTACAGGCGCAGGTACAGGCACCGTAGATGCAAGTCTAGCACCTCAGGTGTAGCCAGAGGCACAGGCACCGCAGACGCAGGTGCAGATACCAAATGCGTAGGGGCCACAGGCGCAGGCGCAGCAGCAGCCACATGCACAGGCACCGCAGCCGCAGGCACCGCAGACGCAGGTGCAGGCACCACTGACCCAGGCGCAGGTGCAGGTGCAGGTGCACGCACAAGCGCAGGTAACACAGGCGAAGGCGCAGGTACTGCAGGCGCAGGTGCAGGCAGGAGAGGTGTAGGCACAGGCAACGCAGGCCTAGGCTCAGACACCACAGGCGCAGAAACAGACACCACAAGTGGAGGTGCAGACGCAGGTACATGCACATGCGTAGGCACCACAAACACATACACATGTACCACAAGAACATGCACAGGCACACACATCCCAGGCGCACTCATAGGCACCACAGGCACAAACGTAGAAGGCACTACAGGTGTAGTCCCACACACTACACGCTCTGTAGGCAGATGTCCAAGGAACACAGGCACAGGCACCACAGGTACAGGCCCCGCAGGCACTTCAGGCGCATGCGCT
Source organism: Penium margaritaceum (assembly GCA_023375785.1). Lineage (NCBI taxonomy): Eukaryota > Viridiplantae > Streptophyta > Zygnematophyceae > Desmidiales > Peniaceae > Penium > Penium margaritaceum. The sequence continues at coordinate 49,977 of SZWC01011400.1, forward strand.
GCAGACACACAGGTGCAGGTGCAGGCGCAGACACTACACTCGCAACAGGCGCAAGCACCATATTTTCAGCCGCAGTCACTATAGGCGCAGGTACCGTCTTTTCAGGGAACTCCATAGGCACGACGAGAGCAGGTGCAGGCACCATAGGCACAAGCGCAGGTACCATAGGGACAGGTACAGGTACCATAAGCAAAGGTACAGGTACCCATAGGCACGCGCGCAGGTGCCCTAGGCACAGGCACAAGTACCCTAGGCACAGGCACAGGTACCATAGGCACATGCGCAGATGCCCTAGGCACACGCGAATGTATCCTAACCATAGGCGTAGGTACCCTAGGCAAAGGCGAAGGTACCCTAGGCACAGGCACAGATACCCTAGGCACAGGCACAGGTACCCTAGGCATCGGCGCAGGTACCATAAGCACAGGCGCAGGTATCCTAGGCACAAGCGCAGTACCCTAGGCATAGGCGCGGGTACACTAAGCACAGGCGCAGATACCCTAGGCACAGGCGCAGGTACCCTAAGCATAGGCGCAGGTACCCTAGGCATTGGTGTAGGTACCCTAGACACAAGCGCAGGTACCCTAGGCACAGGCGCATGTACCCTAGGCACAGGCGCAGGTACCCTAGGCACAGGCGCAGGTACCCTGGTCACAGGCGTAGGTACCCTAGGCACAGGCGCAGGTACCCTAGGCACAAGCGCAAGTACCCTAAGCACAAGCGTAGGTACCCTAGGCAAAGGCGCCGGTACCCTAGGCACAGGCGCAGGTACCCTAGGCACAGGCGCATGTACCCTAGGCACAGGCGCAGGTACCATATGCACAAGCGCAGGTACCCTAGGCACAGGTGCATGTACCTTGGACACAGGGACAGGTACCCTAGGCCCAGGCGCAGGTACCCTAGGCACAGGCGCAGGTAACCTAGTCACAGGCGTAGGTACCCTAGGTACAGGCACAGGTACCCTAGGCACATGCGCAGGTACCCTAGGCACAGGCGTAGGTACCCTAAGCACACGCGCAGGTAGCCTAGGCACAGGCACAGGTATCTAGATACAGGCGCAGGTAACCTAGGCAGAGGCGCAGGTAGCCTAGGCACAGGCGCAGGTACCCCAGGTATAGGCGCAGGTACCCTAGGAACATGCGAAGGTACCGTAGGCATAGGCGCAGGTACCATAGGCACAAGCGTAGGTACCTTGGACACAGGGGCAGGTACCCTAGGCCCAGGCTTAGGTACCCTATGCACAGGCGCAGGTACCCTAGGCACAGGCGCAGGTACCATAGGCACAAGCGCATGTACTATATGCACAGGCGTAGGTACCCTAGGCACAGGCGCAGGTTCCCTAGGCATAGGTGCAAGTACTCCAGGGACAGGCGCAGGTACCCTAGGCACAGGCGCAAGTAACCTGGGCACAGGCGCAGGTACCCTAGGCACAAGCACAGGTACCCTAGGGACAGTCGTAGGTAACCTGGACACATGCGTAGGTACCCTAGGCACAGGCGCAGGTACCCTAGGCACAGTCGCAGGTACCCTAGGCACAGGCGCAGGTACCATAGGCACAGGTGTAGGTACCCTAGGGACAGGCGCAGGTACCCTAGGTCGAGGCGCAGGTGCCCTAGGCACAGTGTGAGAGTGGGTGCTCTCTGGAGATTTAAACTTTGTGTGTGGAGAGCACAGTCGCAACGGAAAGATAGACTTGGAGATGTCTAGAAGCCAGAGCTGGAAAATACAGGTTAATTAGATTGAATTGAGTACAGGGTATGTACACTGTTCGGCTGGCTAGCCCAGGCCTCAACCTATTGCATTCCTAGCTTGCTACAACAAGCTACTTGCACCTAAACTCGGTGCTCTGCTTGCACCTGAACCTGATGCTCTACTTGCACCTAATGTCTAGTGCGAGAAGTCCCCGGCCGTCCATCGTCCACATCGACGGTCCCTTCTGTCTGTCGGCGAGCCGCCCCGTTGGTCGCATATGTCTCGCGGCAGTGGGTGCGGTCGCCGTGTTGCGCACGCCACCGAAGAACTGCGACCATCGCACGGTCGCGGCCACCGGTTTTACTACCACCGTTGACCGCCGCAGTTGCCGGGGCCGTCCGTGGAAACGTCCCCTCGGCGGATGGCGTCACCGGTACGCCACTCGCCAAGAGGAGGAGAAGCCACCCTCGCATGGCGTGTTCGGAACGCCACGCGAAGGTGCAAGCAAAATACGCCCTTGGCGTGTAGAGCTCGCACTCGCTCGCTTGCTCCTTATGTCCTCACATCCTCGTGTCCTCGCATCCCCGCAACCGCGAGCCGTCAGGGTCGACCTCGACCTATCCGGAAAATTCTGCCCAGAATATCCGGAAAACGGAAAATTCCCCCAATGCCCCTTAAACCCAGGTGGGACCCCGAGTATGCCAGAAAAAACAAGGGCACCTCATTACATTCACCCCCCCCCTCCCGTCGGAGGCGCGACGTCCCGGCGCGCCTTGGGTACTCCTGGAGAACAATGTTGGTACCCCCAACATGGAAGTTTGCCTCTGAGTCCCAAGAGTTGTGCTCCGCCGGGTACCCCTTCCACTATACCAGAAACTCACGCCGTCGTCCCCTCTGGCGGTCGGCCAGAATCTTCTCCACCTCAAACTCATCATTTCCTTCAACCTGCACAGTAGGAGGTGGAGCTGTCTCGCGACCCTCGAAAAAGGTGTTGAGTCGCGATAGGCACGAAGCAGGGAGATGTGGAACACCGGATGGATGGTGTAGTGAGCTGGTAGCTCCAGCTTATATGAGATGGCCGACCGCTTCTCCAGAATACGGAACGGACCCACCCATCGCGGTTTCAACTTGGGACTCCCAACTCCCATCAGCTGCAGGTTAGCAGAGTTCAGTATCACCTGATCTCCCACTTGGAAACCCTTCGCAGAGCGATGCTTATCAGCCTGCCGCTTCTGCTGCTTCTGTGCCTTCACCAGCTGTTACCGCACCACGTCCCAAGTGGTGGCAAACCTTTCAGCAATCTGCTGCAGAGCTGGAACAGATGTTCCCGTAGCAAGGGCGGCTAGGCTAAGTGGCTGGTGGCCGTAGACCACCTCAAATGGTGACTTCCCTATGGATGCAAACACCGCTGAGTTGTAGGCAAACTCTGCCACTCCGAGCTTCTCCTCCCAAACCTCTCTGTCGGGTGGGACCATGCTCCGCAGCAGATGCTCCAATGTCTGGTTCGTGCGCTCTCTTTGTCCATCACTCTGTGGGTGGTATGCCGTGGTCAGCTGCACTCTCGTGCCCAGCTTCTCCATGAGATCTCTCCATAATCCCGAAGTGAAGCGTAGATCGCGATCTGAGACCACCGACTGCGGTACTCCATGCAGCTTGATGACATGACTGAGGAGGGGTTGAGCTGTCCCGGCAGTTGTGATGCTCTCGGGACATGCGATGTAGTGTGCCATCTTAGAGAACCGGTCTACCACCAACAACACCGTGTTGTTGCCTTGCTGCGCCATAGGCAACCTGCCGATGAAGTCAAGCAAGATTTCTGTCCATGGCCTCTCTGGTACAGGCAATGGTTGCAGTACCCCTGGTGGCTTGGTCCTCCGCGCCTTGATGCGTTGGCACACATCACAGCTGCTCACAAACCTCTTGCAATCAGTTGCCATTGACGACCACTAGTATTGGCGTGCCAAGGCTTTGAGCGTCTTGTTGAAGCCGAAGTGACCAGAGTAGTGGGTGTCATGTGCCTCCTCCAGCAACAACTGCTTCAATGGCGCATATTCCGGCACGACAATCCTCCGCTCTTGACCCCTTCGCCAATACACTCCATCCCACGTGGCGTCTTTCAGCATACCACCCATGAACTCAATGTCCACGCCATAGCCGTGCTTGAACAGGCTATGCATGACTGGAGATCCCATCAGCACTAAGATGGCATTGAGGCTCAAGTCCGGCCTCCGCGACAGAGGATGTGCCAGGTTCACCTTCACATGATTGTACTAGATCTCGTAGTCAAAACTTCCTTCTAGGAACCCCATCCAGCGAGTTTTTCGGCGACTAAGGTTCGGCTGCGTCTTCAGGTACTTCAGGGCGTACTGGTCCGTGAAGACCACGTAGCACCGCGACTCGAGGTAGCACCTCCAGTGCTTGAACGCACAGATCACCGCCAGCATCTCTTTTTTATGGATTGCGTAGTTCAGCTTCGCACCTTACAACTTGCGAGACACGTACGCAATCGGCTGTGGCCCCTTTCCGTGATCTTGCATCAGCACCACCCCAATGGCATAGTTGCTTGTGTCCGTTGCCATGACATACTCCTTTGATGAATCTGGATGCACCAGGACCATATCGTCACACACTGCAGCCTTGAGCTCCTCAAAGCTCTTCTGCTCTTGATCACCCCATTCCCACTGGTGATCCTTCCTCAGCAGCTGAGTCAGTGGCGTACCTTTTTTTGCATACCCCCGGATGAATTTCCGGTAGTAGTTGACAAACCCCACGAAGACCTAGATTTCATGTACGCACTTTGGTGTCGGCCATTGCTTCATTGCTTCCACATTCTTTGGGTCCATGCGGAGACCCATGCTGCTCAGGATGTGTCCAAGGAACTCCACCTCCCTTTTCTCGAACTCGCAGTTGGAGAGTTTCGCAAACAACGTCTCTTTTTGAAGAATGTCCAGCACCTGCCGAATGTGTTGTTGATGCTCTTCCAGAGTTCGGGAGTAGATGAGGATGTCGTCGAGGAACACCACCACGAAGTGGTCTAAGCGAGGGTGGAAGATCCTTTTCACGAGGCTCATGAACGTTTCAGGAGCGTTGGTCAACCCAAACGGCATCACGAGGTACTCAAAATGGCCGTACCGCGTCCGAAATGCCGTCTTCTCCACATCCTGCTCCGCAATCCCAGATCTGATTGTACCCCGAGTGCAAGTCAATCTTGCTGAAGAACTGCGCTTCCCTCAGCTGGTCAAACAGCTCCTCGACCTTTAGCAGCGGGTACCGGTTCTTGATAGTGAAGTTGCTCAGTACGCGATAGTCCACGCACATCCGCAGCTCCCTGTCTTTTTCTTCACAAAGAGGACCGGTGCAACGTAAGGTGACACCGGCGGTCGGATGAACCCCTGCTCTGTCGGCTCCTCCAACTGCTTCTTCAGCTCACCCAGCTCATTATCGCTCATGCGATAAGCAGCCCGCACCATTGGAGTTACTCCAGGAACGAGCTCAATTTTATGGTCGATGTCCCGCTTCGGTGGTAAACCCTTTGGCAGCTCAGTAGGAAATACGTCGTTGTAGCTGTGTAACACTCCCTTCATGCCTTCTGGCATCTCTCCAACTGGTGCTTTATGATGCTCTCCCTCTTGTTGCTTTGTCTGTGCTACCAACACTTCCACCTCTTCAGCTGCTGCCTTTTGTCGTACCCACACAAGGTACACTTGATCCCCCTTGCGCTGACAGTGCTTCAGCTGTACGTAACTCAACTGCGGCACCTTGCCCGCTTTGGAGTCCTTCTCCTCTGCGCACAACGGCAAAACGATTTGCTCTCCGCATTTCTTTACTTTCACCTGGCTACGCACCCAATCCACAGCATGATTCCACCGGTGCAGCCAATCATGCCCCATAATGGCGTCATAGGCATCCATCGGGCACGTGCAAAAGTTCACCTCGCACGACAGCTTACCCAGACAGATCCTCGGAGGCTTCAGAGGCTGTTCGCACTCCAACTCCCCTTGCACCAACTTGGCCGTAGTTGGCTTCCCAGGTAGCCGTGCAAGCCCCAACCTCTTTGCAAGCTCGTCGCAGAAGAATGTGTGCAACGCGCCGCAATACATAAATGCTTTAATCTGCTGGCGAGTCTGTCGTCCCTTGCTCGTTGATGATGGCCGCCTTCCACTCACTCTTGCCGAGATCCTTCATCACCAAATCTATGTTGTGCGCGCAGCAGTCCTCGAAGAAAACCTGTGGGTAGCTGCCAACCTTGTTGTAGCTGCCTGAAATTTGGATTCACACTCCTCCTCATCCACGGCGGTCAATCTTGCCCTCTCTCTTTGCGCCGCTCTCTCCCTTTCTTCCCACATCCTTGCTCGCGGTACTGGCTTGTCCTTGGTGCCCCACGACTCTCATTTTCCAGTGTACAAATGCCCACAGTGTGGCTTCTATTCGCGTGGAGGGATAGGGGTACGCTCCAGGTCGAGAGCATCACGCGCAAGAGTAGGGGAGTGCAGACACTTGGTGATGTTGGCGTTGCTTTCCCCAAAATGACCCATAATGCGGTCGCAGGTGCCGGAAGACACACCACCACACGACCCACACTAGAAACCTGCTTTATTCGCGGCAGTTGGAGATGGTTTGAGGTGGCGGGAGAGCGCAAGGGTGAGGAAATCACCCCTGCATGGTGCCACTTTAGGAGGATTAAACAGTGGTGCCTCCGTTGATGATGTTGTCATTGACAAAGAAGCAGCCGACATGTCTCTGGGTGGTTTGGCAGGTTGCAAGCCAAGCTCTGCCCACTATGTTCTTTGGGAGAGCTTCTCCCCGTGCCTAAGGCACGGAACCTAACACCGAGCAAGGGGGGAGAATGTAGAGGGCTCGACCCAAACGTGCTTCCATTGGCCTGCCTCGCTACGCAGGACCGAGGCCCCCGTCAATGGCCAACGCCGACCTACCAGTCGGTGCAGTCAGGCCTGGCTTAGGTACCCTAAGCATAGGCACAGGCACAGGTACTTTAGGCACAAGCGCAGGTACCCTAGGCACAGGCGCACGTATCCCAGGCACGGGCTTAGGTACCCTAAGCATAGGCGCAAGTACCCTAGGCACAAGCATAGGTACCATAAGCACAGGCGCAGGTACCCTAGGCATAGGCGCAGGTACCCTAGGCACAGGCGCCGGTACCCTAGGCATAGGCGCAGGTACCGTAGGCACATGGACAGGTCCCCTAAGCACAGGCACAGGTACCCTATGCACAGGCGTAGGTACCCTAAGCACAAGCACAGGTACCCTATGCACAGGCGCAGGTACCCTAAGCACAGGCACAGGTACCCTAAGCACAGGGGCAGGAACCCTAGGCTAAGGCGCAGTCACCCTAGGGACAGGCGCAGGTACCATAGGCACAGGCGCAAGTACCATAGGCACAGGCGCAGGTACCATAAGCACAGGCGCAGGAACCCTATACACATGAACAGGTACCCTGGGCATAGGCGCAGGTACCCCAGGCACAAGCGCAGCGCAGGTACCCTAATCAGAGGCGCAGGTACCCTAGGCACAGGCGCAGGTGCCCTACGCACAAGCGTAGGTACCCTATGCACAGGCGCAGGTACCCTATGCACAGGCGCAGGTACCCTAGGAACAAGCGCATGTACCCTAGGCACAGGCACAGGTACCCTACGCAAAGGCACACGTACCGTAGGCACAGGCGCAGGTACCCTAGGCACGGGCGCAGGTACCGTAGGGAGAGGCAAAGGTACACTAGGCACAGTTGCAGGTGCCCTAGGCACAGGCGCATTTACCCTAGGGACAGGCGCAGTTACCCTATGCATAGGCGCAGGTACCCTATGCACAGTCGCAGGCATCCCAGGCACAAGCGCAGGTACCCTAGGCACAGGCGCAGGTACCTTAAGTACATGCGCAAGTACCCTAGGCATAGGAGCAGATACCCTAAGCACAGGCGCAGGTACCTTAGGCACAGGCGCAGGTACCCTAGGCATAGGCGCAGGTACCCTAAGCACAGGCACATGTACCCTAAGCATAGGCGCAGGTACCCTATGCACATGCGCACGTACCCTAGGCACAGGCGCAGGTACCCTAGGCACAGGCACAGGTACCTTAGGGAAAGGTGCAGGTACCCTAGGCGCAGGCGCAGGTAACCTGGGCACAGGCACAGGTAACCTAGGCACAGCCGCAGGTACCCTTGGCATGGGCGCAGGTACCATAGGCACAAGCACAAGTCACTTGGGCACAGGCGTACGTACCCTAGGCATAGGCGCAGGTACCTTAGGCACAGGCGCAGGTACCCTAGGCACAGGCTCAGGTACCCTAGGCACAGGTGCAGGTACCATATGCACAGGCGTAGGTTCCCTAGGCATAGGGGCAGGTACCCTAAGCACAGGCGCAGGTACCCTAGGCACAGGCGCAGGTACCCTAAGCATATGCGCAAGTACCCGAGGCACAGGTGCAGGTACCCTAGGCTCAGGCGCAGGTACCCTATGGACAAGCGCAGGTACCCTAGGCACAGCCGCAGGTACCCTAGGAACAGGCGCAGGTACCCTAGGCACAGGTGCACATACCCTAGGCACAGGCGCAGGTACCCTAGGCACAGGTGCAGGTACCATAGGCAAAGGCGCAGATACCGCAGGCACAGGCGTAGGTACCCTAAGCACAGGTGTAGTTACCCTATGCACAAGCGCAGTTACCCTAGGCACAGGCACAGGTACCCTAAGCACAGGCGCAGGTACCCTAGGCACTTGCGCAGGTACCCTAGGCACAGGCGCAGGTACCCTAGGCACCGGCGCAGGTACCCTAGGCACAGGCGCAGGTACCCTAGGCACAAGGGCAGGTACCCTAGCACATGTACAAGTACCCTAGGCACAGGTGCATGTATCCTGAGCAAAGGCGCACGTACCCTAGGTAAAGGGGCAGGTACCCTAGGCAGAGGCGTAGGTACCCTAGGGACAGGCGCAGGTACTGTAGGCACAGGCGCGGGTACTCTAGGCACAGGCACGAGTACCCTAGGGACAGGCGCAAGTACCCTAGGCAAAGGCGCAGTTAACCTGGGCACAGGCGCAGGTACCCTATGCACAAGCACAGGTACCCTAGGCACAGGTGCATGTACCCTAGGCACAGGCACAAGTAACATGGGCACAGAGGCAGGTATCCTAGGCACAGGCGCAGGTACCCTAGGCACACGCATTGGTACCCTAGGGACAGGCGAGGTACCCTAAGCACAAGCGTAGGTACCCTAAGCACAGGCGCAAGTACCCAAGGCACAAACGCAGGTACCCTAGGCGGAGACGCAGGTACCCTAGGCATAGGCGCAAGCATCATAGGCACAGGCACAGGTACCCCAGGCACAGGCGTAGGTACCCTAGGGACAAGTGCAATTACCCTAGGTACAGGCGCAGGTACCCTACGGAAAAAGCAGGTACCCTAGGTACAGGCGTAGGAACCCTAGGCACATGCGCAGGTATCCTAGGGACAAGCGCAGGTACCCTAGGCACAAGTGCACGTACCCTATGCACAGTCGCAAGCACCCCAGGCACAGGCGCAGGTACCCTAGGCACAAGCGCTGGTACCCTAAGTACAGGCGCAGGTACCCAAGGCACAGGCGTAGGTACCATAAGCACAGGCGCAGGTACCTTAGGCACAGGCGCAGGTACCCTAGGCACACGCGCAGGTATCCTAGGCACGGGCACAAGTACCCTAGGCACAGGCGCAGGTACCATAGGCACATGCGCATGTACCTTAGGCACAGGCGCAACTACCATAGGCACAGGTGCAGGTTCCCTAGGTACAGGCCCAGGTACCCTAGGGACAGGCATAGGTACCATAGGCACATGCGCAGGTAACCTTGGTAGAGGCACAGGTACCCTAGGCACAGGTGCAGTTACCCTAGGTATCGGCGAAGGTAACATGGGTAAAGGCGCAGGTACCCCAGGGACAGGCGCAGGTACCCTAGGCACAGGCGCAGGTACCCAAGGCACAGGCGCAGGTACCCTAGGCACAAGCGCAAGTACCCTAGGCACAGGCGTAGGGACTATAGGGACAGGCGCATGTACCCTAGGCACAGGCAAGGGTAACCTGGGCACAGGTGCGGGTTCTCTAGGCATAGGTGAAGGTACCCTAGGCACAAGCGCAGGTAACATGGGCACAGGCGCAGGTACCCTAGGGACAGTCGCAGGTTCTATAGGCACAGGCGCAGGTACCCTAGGCACAGGCGCAGGTACTTTAGGGAAAGGCGTAGGTACCCTAGGCACAGGCACAAGTAACATGGGCACAGGCACAGATACCCTAGGCACAAGCGCAGGTACACTAGGCACAGGCGCAGGTAACTTGGGCACAGGCGCAGGTACCCTAGGCACAGGCGCACGTACCCTAGGCACAGGCACAGGTACCTTAGGCACCGGCGCAGGTAACCCGGGTACAGGCGCAGTTACCCCAGGCACAGGTACAGGTACACTAGGCACAGGCGCAGGTACCCTAGGCACAAGCGCAGGTACCCAAGGCACAGGCGCAGGTACCCTAGAGAGAGGCGCATGTATCATAGGCACAGGCGCAGATAACTAGGCACAGGCGCAGGCACCCTAAACACAGGCGCGAGTACCGTAGGCACAGGCGCAGGTACCATAGGCACAGGCGCAGGTACCCTAGGCACTGGGGTAGGTACCCTACGCACAAGCGCAAGTACCCTAGGCACAAGCGCGTGTACCATAGGGACAAGCGAAGGTACCCTAGGCACATGCGCAAGGTACCCTAGGCATAGGCGCAGGTACCCTAGGCACAGGTGCAAGTACCTAGGGACAAGCGAAGGTACCCTAGGCACATGCGCAAGGTACCCTAGGCATAGGCGCAGGTACCCTAGGCACAGGTGCAAGTACCATAGGCAAACTCGCACGTACCATAAGCACAGGCGTAGGTACCTTAGGCACAAGCGCAGGTACCCTAGGCACAGGCGCAGGTACCCTAGGGACAGGCGCAGGTACCTTAGGCACAGGCGTGAGTAGCCTGGGCACAACCGCAGGTACAATAGACACACGTGCAGGTACCCTAGGCACAGGCGCATGTACCCTAGGCACAGGCGCAGGTAACCTGGGCACAGGCGCAGGTACCCAAGGCATAGGCGCAGGTACCCTAAGCACAGGCGCAGGTACCATAGGGACAGGCGCAGGTACCCTAAGCACAGGCGCACGTACCCTAGGCACAGGCGCAAGTACCCTTAGCACAAGCGCAGGTACCCTGGGCAGAAGCGCAAGTACTCTAGGCACAAGCGCAGGTACCCTAGGCACAAGCA
>SZWC01011400.1:60992-72673 GCA_023375785.1 Penium margaritaceum
GGCACAGGCGCAGGTACCCAAGGCATAGGCGCAGGTACCCTAAGCACAGGCGCAGGTACCATAGGGACAGGCGCAGGTACCCTAAGCACAGGCGCACGTACCCTAGGCACAGGCGCAAGTACCCTTAGCACAAGCGCAGGTACCCTGGGCAGAAGCGCAAGTACTCTAGGCACAAGCGCAGGTACCCTAGGCACAAGCAAAGGTAACCTAGGCACAAGCGCAGGTACCCTAAGCACAAGCGCAGGTACCCTAGGCACAGGTGCAAGTACCCTAAGCAAAAGCGCAGGTACCCTAAGAACAGGCGTAAGTACCCTAGGCACAACCGCACGTACCCTAGGCACAGGCGTAGGTACCCTAGGCATAGGCGCAGGAAACCTGGGCATTGGCGCATGTACCCTAGGCACAGGCGCAGATACCCTAGGCACAGGCGCAGGTACCCTAGGCACAGGCGCACATACCCTAGGCACTGGCGCAGGAACCCTAGGCACAGGCAAAGGTACCCTAGGCACAAGCGCAGGTACCGTAAGGACAAGCGCAGGTACCATAGGCACAGGCGTAGGTACCCTAGGCACAGGCGCTGGTACCATAGGCACAGGCGCAAGTACCTTAGGCATAGGCATAAGTACCCTAGGCACAGGCGAAGGTACCATAGGCATAGGCGTAGGTACCCTGGGCACAGGTGCAGGTACCCTAGGCACAGGCGCAGGTACCCTAGCAACAGGCGCTGGTACCCTAAGTACAGGCGCAGGTACCCTAGGCACAGGCGTAGGTACCATAAGCACAGGCGTAGGTACCTAAGGTACAGGCGCAGGTATCCTATGCAGAGTCGTACGCATCCCAGGCACAGGAGCAAGTACCCTGGGGACATGCGCAGGTACCTTAGGCACAGGCGCAGGTACCCTGAGCACAGGCGCAAGTACCGTAGGCACAGGCGCAGGTACCATAAGCACAGGCATAGGTACCCTAGGCACAGGCCCAAGTACCCTAGGCACAGGCACAGGTACCCTAGGAACAGGCGCAGGTACCCTAGGCACATGCGCAGGTACCCTAGGCAAGGGCGTAGGTACCCTATGTACAGGCACGGGTACCCATAGGTACAGGCGCAGGTAACCTTGGCACATACGCAGGTATCATAGGCACAAGCGGAGGTATCCTAGGCATACGCACAGGTACCATAGGCACAAGCGCAGGTACCCTAGGCATAGGCACAGGTACCCTAGGGACAGGCGCATGTACCCTGGGCACAGGCAAGAGTAACCTGTACACAGGTGCAGGTACTCTAGGCAGAGGCGCAGGTAACCTAGGGACAAGCGCACGTACCCTAGCCATATGCGTAAGTAACATGGGCACAGGCGCAGGTATCCTAGGCACATGCACAGGTACCCTAGGCACAGGCGCAGGTAATCTGGGTACAGGCGGAGGTACCATAGGCATAGGCGTAGGTACCCTAGGCACAGGCGCAGGTACCCTGGGCACAGATGCAGGTAACCTAGGCACAGGCGCAAGTACCCTATGTACAGGCGCAGGTACCTTAGGCACAGGCGGAGGTACCCAAGGTACAAGCGCAGGTTCCCAAGGCAAATGCGTCGGTACCATAGGGACAGGCGCATGTACCCCAGGTACAGGCGCATGTAACCTGGGCAAAGGCGTAGGTACCCTAGGCACAGGCGCAGGTACCCTACGCACAGGCACAGGTACCCTCGGCACAAGCGCAAGTACCCTAGGCACAGGCGCAGGTACCCTACACACAACCACACGTACCATATGCACAATCGCGGGTACCATAGGCACAGGCGCATGTACCATAGGCACAGGCGCAGGTACCCTATGCACAGGCCCCTAGGGACACGCGCGGGTACCCTAGGGACAAGCGCAGGTAACCTGGGCACAGGCGCAGGTACCCTAGGCGCATGCGCAGGTACCCTAGGAACAGGCGTATGTACCCTAGGCACAGGCGCAGGTACTCTAGGCACAGGCCCCTAGGGACAGGCGCAGGTACCCTAAGGACAGGCGCGGGTAACCTGGGCACAAGCGCATGAACCCTAGGCATGGGCGCATGTACCCTAGGCATGGGCGCAGATACCCTAGGCACAGGCGCAGGTAACCTGAGCACAGGTGCAGGTACCCTAGGGACAGGCGCATGTACCCTAGGCACAAGCGCAGGTACACTAGGCATAGGCACATGTACCCTAGGCACAGGCGCAGGTACCCTAGGCAAAGTCGCAGGTACCCTAGGCACAGGCGTAGGTACCCTAGGCACAGGCGCAGGTACCCTAGGCACAGGTTGAGGTACCCTAGGCACAGGCACAGGTAACCTAGGCACAGGCGCAGGTACCCTAGGGACAGGCGCAGGTACCCTAGGCACAGGCGCAGGTACCCTAGGCACAGGCGTAGGTACCCTAGGCACAGGCGCAGGTACCCTAGGCACAGGCGTAGGTACCCTAGGCACAGGCGCAGGTACCCTAGGCACAGGCGTAGGTACCCTAGGCACAGGCGCAGGTACCCTAGGCACAGGCGTAGGTACCCTAGGCACAGGCGCAGGTACCCTAGGCAAAGTCGCAGGTACCCTAGGCACAGGCGTAGGTACCCTAGGCACAGGCGCAGGTACCCTAGGCACAGGTTGAGGTACCCTAGGCACAGGCACAGGTAACCTAGGCACAGGCGCAGGTACCCTAGGGACATGCGCAGGTACCCTAGGCACCGGCGCAGGTGACCTAGGCATAGGCGCATGTTGCCTAGGCACAGTCGCAGATATCCTAGGCACATGCACACGAACCTTGGGGACAGACGCAGGTACCCTAGGCACAAGTACCCTAAGCACAAGCGCATGTACCCTAGGCACGTGCGCAAGTAGCCTAGGCACAGGCTCAGGCACCCTAGGCACACTCGCAGGTACCGGATGCACAAGCGCAGGTACTGTAAGCATAGGCGCAGGTACCCTAGGCATAGGTGCAGGTACCCTAGGCACAGGCGCAGGTACCTTATGCACAGGCGCAAGCATCCTAGGTACAGGCGCAAGTACCCTAGGCACAAGCGCACATACCCTAGGCAAAGGCGCAGGTACCCTAGGCACAGGCGCAGCGCAGGTACTCTAGGCACAGACACAGGTTCCCTAGGAACACGCGGAGGTATCCTAGGCACAGGCGCAGGTACCCTAGGCACAAGCGCAAGTACCCTAGGCACACATGCAGGTACCCTAGGCACATGCGCAGGTACCCTAGGCATAGGCGCAGGTACACTAGGCACAAGCGCAGGTACCCTAGGCACTGGCGCAGGTAACCTGGAAACTAGCATAAGTACCCTAGGTACAGGCGCATGTACCCTAGGCACAGGTACCCTAGGCACAGGCATAGGTACCCTAGGCACAGGCGCAGGTACCCTAGGCTCAGGCGCAGGTACCCTAGGAACAGGCGCATGTACCCTAGGCACAGGCGCAGGTACCCTTGGGACAGGCGCAGGTACCCTAGGCACAGGCGAATGTACCATAGACACAGGTGCAGGTACCCTACGCATACGCGCAGGTACCCTAGGCACAGGCGCAGGTACCGTAGGCACAGGCACAGGTAACCTGGGCACAAGCGCAGGTACCCTAGGGATAGGCGCATGCACCCTAGGCACAGGCGAAGGTAACCTACGCACAGGCGCAGGTACCATATGCACAGTTGCAGGTACCCTAGGCACAGGCTTAGGTACCCTAGGGACAGTCGCAGGTACCCTAGGCACAGGCGCAGGTACCCGATGCATAGGCGCAGGTATCTTTAGCACAAGCGCAGGTACCGTAGGCACAGGGGAAGGTACCCTTGGAACAGGCGCAGGTACCCTATGCACATGCGCCAGCACCCTAGGCAGAGGCGCAAGTTCCATAAGCACAGGCGCAGGTACCTTAGGCACAGGTGCAGTGCACGTACCATAGGCACAGGCATAGGTACCCTAAGAACAGTCGCAGGTACCCTAGGCACAGACACAGGTACCCTAGGCACAGGCGCAGGTACCCTAGGCACATGCGCAAGTATACTAGGCAAAGGCGCAAATACCCTAGGCACATGCGCAGGTACCCTAGGCACAGGCACAGCTACCCTAGGTACAGGCGCAGGTACCCTAGGCACAGGCACAGGTAACCTGGACACAGGCGTAGGTACCGTAAGCACAAGCGCAGGTACCCTATGCACAGGCGCAGGTACCCTAGGCACAGGCGCAGGTACCCTAGGCACAGGCGCAGGTACCCTGGGCTCAGGCGCAAGTACCCTAGAAACAGGCGCAAGTACCCTAGGCAGGGGCGGACGTACCCTAGGGGCAAGCGCAGGTACCCTAGGCACAGGCGCAGGTACCCTAGGCATAAGTGTAGGTACCCTACGCACACGCGGAGGTATCCTAGGCACAGGCGCAGGTAACCTAGGCACAGGCGCAGGTACCCTAGGCACAAGCCCCTAGGGATAGGCGCAGGTACCCTAGGGACAGGTGCAGGTAACCTGGGCACATGCGCAGGAACCCTAGGCACAGGCGCATGTACCCTAGGCACAGGCGCAGGTACCCTAGGCACAAGCGCAGGTACCCTAGGCACAGGCACAGGAACCCTAGGCAAAGTCGCAGGTACCCTAGGCAAAGGTGCAAGTACCCTAGGCACAGGCGCAGGTACCCTAGGCACAGGCGTAGGTACACTAGGCACAGGCACAGGAACCCTAGGCAAAGTCGCAGGTACCCTAGGCAAAGGTGCAAGTACCCTAGGCACAGGCGCAGGTACCCTAGGCACAGGCGTAGGTACACTAGGCACAGGCACAGGTAATCTGGGCACAGGCGCAGGTACCCTATGTACCGTCGCAAAAACCCTAGGCGCAGGCGTAGGTACCCTAGGGACAGGCACAGGTACCCTAGGCACATGCACCCTAGGCACAGGCGCAGGTACCCTAGGCACATGCGTAGGTAGCCTAGGCACAGGAGCAGGTACCCTAGGCACAGGCGTAGGTACTAGATGCACAGGCGCATGTACCCTAAGCACAAGCGCAGGTATCGTAGGCACAGGCAAAAGTACCCTAGGCACAGGCGCAGGTACCCTATGCACATGCACAAGCACCCTAGGCCTAGGCGCAAGTTCCATAAGCACAGGCGCAGGTACCCTAGGCACAGGCGTAGTGCAGGTACCATAGGCACAGGCACACGTACCCTAAGAACATTCCCAGGTACCCTAGGCACAGGCGCAGGTACCCTAGGCATAGGCATAGGTACGCCAGGCACAAGCGCAAGTATACTAGGCAAAGGCGCAAATACCATAGGCACATGCGCAGATACCTTTGGCACAGGCGCAGGTACCCTAGGTACACGCGTAGGTACCCTGGGCACAAGCGCAGGTAACCTAGACACTCGCGTAGGTACCGTAAGCACAAGCGCAGGTACCCTATGCACAGGCGCAGGTACCCTAGGCACAGGTGCAGGTACCCTAGGCATAGGCGCAGGTACCCTAGGCATAGGTGTAGGTACCCCAGGCACAGGCGCAGGTACCCTAGGCACAGGCGCAGGTACCCTCGGCACAGGCACAGGAACCCTAGGCATAGGCCCATAGGGATAGGCACAGGTACCCTAGGGACAGGCGCAAGTAATCTGGGCACAGGCCTTGGAACCCTAGGCACAGGCGCATGTACCCAAGGCACAGGCGCAGGTACCCTAGGCAAAGGCACAGGTACCCTAGGCACAGGCACAGGAACCATAGGCAAAGTCGCGGGTACCCTAGGCAAAGGCGCGGGAACCCTAGGCACAGGCGCAGGTACCCTAGGCACAGGCGCAGGTACCCTAGGCAGAGGCACAAGTAACATGGGCACAGGCACAGGTAGCCTAGGGACAGGCGCAGGTACCCTAGGCACAGGCGCGAGTAACCTATGCATAGGCGCATGTACCCTAGGCACAGTCGCAGGTACCCTAGGCATAGGAACAGGTACCCTAGGGACAGACGTAGGTACCCTAGGCACATGTATCCTAGGCACAGGCGTTGGTACCGTAGACACATGCGCAGGTAGCATAGGCACAGGCCCAGGTACCCTAGGCACAGTCGCAGGTACTCGATGCACAGGCGCAGGTACCCTAAGCACAGGCGCAGGTACCCTAGGCACAGGCGCATGTACCATAGGCACAGGCGCAGGTACCTTATGCACAAGCGAAGGCATACAAGGCACAGGCGCAAGTACCCTAGGCACAGGCGCAGGTATCCTAGGCACAGGCGCAGGTATCCTAGGCACAGGCGCAGCGCAGGTACCATAGGCATAGGCAGAGGTTCTTTAAGAACACGCGCAGGTACCCTACGCATAGGTGTGGGTACCCCAGGCACGGGCGCAAGTACCTTGGGCACAGGCGCAGGTACCCTAGGCACATGCGCAGGTACCCTAGGCACAGGCGCAGGTATCTTAGGCCTAGGCGTAGGTACCCTAGGCACAGGCGCAGGTAACCTGGACACAGGCGTAGGTACCCTAGGCACAAGCGCAGGTACCGTAGGCACAGGCGCGGGTACCCTAGGCACAGGCGCAGGTACCGTTGGCATAGGTGCAGGTACCCTAGGCTTAGGCGAAGGTACCTCAGGAACAGGCGCAGGTACCGTAGGCACAGGCGCAGGTACCCTAAGGACAGGCGCAGGTACCCTAGGCACAAGCGCAAGTACCCTAGACACAGATGCAGGTACCTTAGGCACTGGCGCAGGTACCCTAGGCACAGGCGCAGGTACCCTAGGCACATGCGTAGGTAGCCTAGGCACAAGCGCAGATACCCTAGGCACAGGCGCAGGTACCCGATGCAGAGGTGCAGGTACCCTAAGCACAAGCGCAGGTACCGTAGGCACAGGCAAAGGTACCCTAGGCACAGGCGCATGTACCTTATGTACATGCGCAAGAACCTTAGGCACAGGCGCAAGTACCATAAGCACAAGCGTAGGTACCCTAGGCACAGGCACAGCGTAGGCACCATAGGCACAGGCATAGGTACCCTAAGAACAGTTGCAGGTACCCCAGGCAAAGGCGTAGGTACCCTAGGCACAGGCGCATGTATCCTAGGGACACACGCGCAAGTACTCTAGGCACAGGCGCATGTACCCTAGGCACATGCGCAGGTACCCTAGGCACAGGCGTAGGTACCCTAGGCACAGGCACAGGTACTCTAGGCACAGGCGCAGGTAACCGGGATACAGATGTAGGTACCCTAGGCACAGGCGTAGGTACCCTATGTACAGGTGCAGGTACCCTAGGCACAGGCGCAGGTACCCTATGAACAGGCACAGGTACCCTAGGCAGGGGCGCAGGTACCCTAGGAACAAGCGCAGGTACCCTAGGCACATGCGTAGGTAGCCTAGGCACAGGCGCAGATACCCTAGGCACAGGCGTAGGTACCCTATGTACAGGTGCAGGTACCCTAGGCACAGGCGCAGGTACCCTATGAACAGGCACAGGTACCCTAGGCAGGGGCGCAGGTACCCTAGGAACAAGCGCAGGTACCCTAGGCAGAAGTGTAGGTACCCTAAGCATAGGTGTAGGTACCCAAGGCACATGCGCAGGTACCTTAGGCACAAGCGCAGGTACCCTAGGCAGAGGCGCAAGTACCCTAGGCACAGGCAGAGGTATCCTAGGCTCAGGCGCAGGTACCCTAGGAACAGGCACAGGTACCCTAGACAGGGGCGCAGGTACCCTAGGAACAAGCGCAGGTACCCTAGGCAGAAGCGCAGGTACCCTAAGCATAGGTGTAGGTACCCAAGGCACATGCGCAGGTACCTTAGGCACAGGCGCATGTACCCTAGGCACAGGCGCAAGTACACTAGGCACAGGTCTCTAGGGATAGGCGAAGGTACCCTAGGGACAGACGCAGGTAACCTGGGCACAGGTGCAGGAACACTAGGTACAAGCGCTTGTACCCTAGGCATGGGCGTAGGTACCCTAGGCAGAGGCGCAGGTAACCTGCGCATAGGCGCAGGTACCCTAGGGACAGGCGCATGTACCCTAGGCACAGGCGCAGGTACCCTGGGCACAGGCGCAGGTACCCTAGGCACAGGCGCAGGTACCCTCGGCAAAGTCGCAGGAACCCTAGGCACAGGAGCAGGTACCCTAGGCACAGGCGCAGGTACCCTAGGCACAGGTTTAGGTACCCTAGGCACAGGCACAGGTAACCTGGGCACAGGCGCAGGTAGCCTAGGGACAGGCGCAGGTACCCTAGGCACAAGCGCACGTAACCTAGGCACAGGCGCATGTACCCTAGGCACAGTCGCAAGTACCGTAGGCACAGGCGTAAGTACCATAGGGACAGACGTAGGTACCATAGGCACAGGTACTAAGGGTGCACACCGGGTAAGATTTCCAATTCCCAGGTTGGATCCTGATCCCCGGTTCCGGATCCAAGGAGGGATTCAGATCCTCGGATACAAGAAAGCATCCCCGGATCATAGGGATCCCCGAATCTTTCCTGGATCCTATAGGCTACGCAATGATAATACCTTACATATGTATACACCTAACCCAATTTTCCCTCTTTCACCAGTGGTGAAAAGATCCTCGGATCCGGATCGAATATTAATCAAGGATCCGGATTCCCGGATGCGGATCCGGATCTGGGTTCCCAGATAAGATCCCCGGATCCTAGGATTTGGTGTACAGCCTTAACAGGTACCCTAGGCACAAGCGCAGGTACCATAGGCACATGCGCGGGTAGCATAGGCACAGGCGCAGGTACCCTAGGCATAGTCACAGGTATCTGATGCACAGGCGCAGGTACCCTAAGCACAGGCGCAGCTATCCTAGGCACAGGCGCAAGTTCCCTAGGCACAGGCGTAGGTACCCTATGCACACACGCAGGCATCCTAGGCACATGCGCAAGTACCCCAGGCACAGGCGCAGGTACCCTAGGCACACGCGCAGGAACCCTAGGCACAGGTGCAGCGCAGGTAACCTAGGCATAGGCACGGGTTCCCTAAGAACAGGCACAGGTACCCTACGCATAGGAGTAGGTACCCTAGGCACAGGCGCAAGTACCCTAGGCACAGGCGCAGGTACCCTAGGCACATCCGCAGGTACCCTAGGCACAGGCGCAGGTACCCTAGGCACAGGCGCAGGTACCCTAGGCACAAGCGCAGGTAACCTGGACACAGTCGTAGGTACCCTAGGCACAGGCGCAGGTACCCTAGGCACAGGCGCAGGTACCCTAGGCAGAGGCGCAGGTACCCTAGGCGCAGGCGCAGGTACCCTAGGAACAGGCGCAGGTACCCTAGGCATAGGCGCAGGTACCATAGGGACAGGCGCACGTACCCTAGACACAAGCGCAAGTACCCTAGACATAGGTGCAGGTACCCTAGGCACACGCACAGGTACCGTAGGCACAGGCGCAGGTACCATAGGCACAGGCACAGGTAACCTGGGCACAGGCGCAAGTACCCTAAGGACAGGCGCAGGTGCCCTAGGCACAGGCGCAGGTAACCTAGGCACAGGCGCAGGTACCATATGCACAGTCGCAGGTACCCTAGGCACAGGCGTAGGTACCCTAGGGACAGGCGCAGGTACCATAGGCACATGTATCCTAGGCATAGGCGCAGGTACCCTAGGCACATGCGTAGGTAGCCTAGGCACAGGCGCAGGTACCATAGGCACAGGCGTAGGTACCCGATGCATAGGCGCAGGTACCCTAAGCACAGGCGCAGGTACCCTAGGCACAGGCGCAGGTACCCTAGGCACAGGCGTAGGTACCCTATGCACAGGCGCAGGCACCCTAGGCACAGGCGCAGGTACCCTAAGCACAGGCGCAGGTACCCTAGGCACAGGCGCAGGTACCCTAGGCACAGGCGTAGGTACCCTATGCACAGGCGCAGGCACCCTAGGCACAGGCGCAAGTACCCTAGGCACAGGCGAAGGTACCCTAGGCACAGGCGCAGCGCAAGTACCATAGGCACATGCACAGGTACCTTAAGAACAGTCACAGGTACCCTAGGCACGGGCGCAGGTACCCTAGGCACAGGCGGAGGTATCCTAGGCACAGGCGCAAGTACACTAGGCACAAGCGCAGGTACCCTACGTACATGAAAAGGTACCTTAGGCACAGGCGCAGGTACCCTAGGCAGAGGCGCAGGTATCCTAGGCACAGGCGCAGGTAACCTGGACACAGGCGTAGGTGCGATAGGCATAGGTGCAGGTACCATAGGCACAAACGTAGGTACCCTAGGCAGAGGCGCAGGTACCCTAGGCACAGGCGGAGGTAATAGGCACACGTACCCTAGGCACAGGCGCAGGCACCGTAGGGACAAGCGCAGGTACCGTATGCACTGGCGCAGGTATCGAATGGACAGGTGTAGGTATCCTAGGCACAAGCGCAGGTACCCTAGGCACATGCGCAGGTACCCTAGGCACGGGTGCAGATACCCTAGGCACAGGCGCAGGTACCCTAGGCAGAGGCGTAGGTACCCAAAGCAAAGGCGCACGTACCCTAGGCACAGGCGCAGGTACCCTAGGCACATGCGTAGGTACCCTAGGGACCGGCACAGATACCCTAGGCACAGGTGCAGGTACCCTAGGCACAGGCGGAGGTATCCAAGGGACAGGTGAAGGTACCCTAAGCACAGGCGCAGGTACATTATGCAGAGTCGCAGGCACCCCAGGCACAGGCGCAGGTACCCTAGGCACAGGTGCACGTACCCAAAGTACAGGCGCAGGTACCCTAGGCACAGGCGCAGGTACCCTAAGCACAGGCACAGGTACCCTGAGCAAAGGCGCACGTACCCTACGCATAGGCGCGGGTACCCCATGCACATGCGCAGGTACCTTAGGGACAGGCGTAGGAACCGTAGGCGCAAGTGCAAGTACACTAGGGACAGGCCGAGGTACCGTAGGCAGAGGCGTAGGTAACCTGGGCATAGGCGCAGGTACCCTAGGCACAGGCACATGTACCCTAGGCACAGGAGCAGGTACCCTAGGCACAGGCGCAGGTACCCTAGGCACAGGCGCAGGTACCTCAAGCACAAGCGCAGGTACCCTAGGGACAGGCGCATATACCCTAGGCACACGTACATGTACCTTAGGCAGAGGCACAGGTACCCTAGGCATAGGGACAGGTACCATAAGCACAGGCATAGGTACACTAGGCACAGGCGCAGGTACCTTAAGCACAGGAGTAGGTACCTTAGGCACAGGGGAAGGTACCCTAGGCTAAGGCGCAGGTACCCTAGGGACAGGCGAAGGAATTTTAGGCACAGGCGCAGGAACCATAGGCACATGCGCAGGTACCCTAGGCACAGGCGCAGGTACCGTATACATGGGCGCAGGTACCATAGGCTCAGGCGCAAGTACCCCAGGCACAGGCGCAGGAACCGTAGGCACAGGCGCAAGTACCCTAAACAGAGGCGCAAGTACCCTAGGCACAGGTGAAGGTACCCTAGGCACAGGCGCATATACCCTAGGCACAAGCGCATGTACCCTAAGCAAAGGCACACGTACCGTAGGCACAGGCGCAGGTACCATAGGTGCAGGCGCAAGTACCCTAGGGACAGGCGCAGGTACCCTAGGGAAAGGCGCATGTACCCTATGCACAGTCGCAGGTACCCCAGGCATAGGCGCAGGTACCCTAGGCACAGGCGAAGGTACCCTAAGTACAGGCGCAGATACCCTAGGCACACGCGCAGGTATCCTAAGCACAGGCGCAGGTACCATAGGCACAGGCGCAGGACCCTAGGCACA
>SZWC01011400.1:73542-87252 GCA_023375785.1 Penium margaritaceum
AGGTACCCTAGGCACAGGCGCAGGTACCCTAGGCACGGGCGCAGGTACCGTAGGCACAAGCGCAGGTACCCTTGACACAGGCGCAAGTACCCTAGGCACAGGCGCAGGTACCCTAAGGAGAGGCGCGGGTACTCTATACACAGGCGCAGGTACCCTGGGGACAGGCCCAGGTACCCTAAGCATAGGCGCAGGTACCCTAGGCACAGGCGCAGGTACCCTAGGCACAGGGGCAGGTACCCTAGGCATAGGCGTAGGTACCATAGGCACAGGCGCAGGTACCCTACGCACAAGCGCAGGTACCCTAGCACGGGCGTAGGTACCCTAGGCATAGGCGCATGTATCCTAAGCAAAGTTGCACGTACCCTAGGTACGGGTGCAGGTACCCTAGGCATAGGCGCAGGTACCCTAGAGACATGCGCAGGTACCGTAGGTGTCAGTTTTTTGGAGGAAGCCACATTCTTACAGCTGAGTTAGAGGATGGAGTTTGGTACGTTCCCGAGGCGCGGGCGAGCTCGTAGGGCGAGCCGCAGCGCCGAAGCGCGGGCTGTGTCCTTGACTGTGCCACAATACCGCTCAGGTCAGCACGACAAAGTTAACGTAAGAGATGGAATTCAGGAAGCACGGCTGATGGACGATCGGCAATACTTGGCATGGGTGCAGCACTAAAGGTGCAAGCACGATGAAGGAGGCAATGGCCGCAGCGTTGTGAAGGCGGGCTGAAGATGATTGAATAAGAGAAGACCACAGCACTATGATGCGGGCAAGCCAGCGGGGCAAGCCACAGCAACCATGTGTGGGCCGCGAGTTAGTGGAGACGAACGAGCGGAGTGCAACAGGAGCAAGTGTGAGGCCGCAGAGTTGTGGGACCCGGGCTCACCACAAAGACAGATGGATCGAGGTTGCCACAGCCAGGAGGCGGGCAGATGAGAAGATGGACGAAGATGACGCCGCAGCCACAAGG
The DNA here is from genome assembly GCA_023375785.1 of Penium margaritaceum. NCBI lineage: Eukaryota > Viridiplantae > Streptophyta > Zygnematophyceae > Desmidiales > Peniaceae > Penium > Penium margaritaceum. Next base: position 74,504 of record SZWC01011400.1, read on the forward strand.
GCGGGCATGGACGGAGGCAATGAATGATGGAGGCATGAAAGGCACGGAGGCCTGATTGAACCACAAAGGATTAAGTTAATGCAGGCAAGTACAATAAGTTTTATAGTAGTCATAGTGCTAGTGCTAGGTTGGAATCCTTGGCTACGGTGGGCGATGCGAGAGCAACAACCGCAGCTGTCTTTCTGCTGTGATGGCTGCTGGTGCCTTCGGTGTTTCTGGAGCTCGTGGAGCCTCTCCGAGCGGGACCCGCCAGTGCCGTTGTGTCGGTATGCGGGGACCAAGCCGCGGTGGTTTTGCCTTGTTGGCGGGAGCGGCGGGTTGCACCGTCAGTCTCCAGTTATATCGGACGGCTTGGATGAATTGGCCAGTAGGGGCGCGATCACGAGTGGCGGGGACAGCGAAGCTCATCTGGCCGTTGCCGAACCAGGCCGTTGAGCCTCCCGCGGTTGCTGGGATGCACCGAGTGGACTTGAACCAGGTTCCCTGGTATTTCCTCGGAGGGGGCAATGGGGTATTTTGGTCGTGTGGGACATGTGACAACAATGACCATGAGGATGTCCAGTGACATTGCGAATTATTTCCAACAGCCCCTCGCAATGTCACAATGTTAGCAACATGAGGAGGTGTGAAACAATGTGACCAAAACGGAAGACCAAGGAGTGGTGGAGAGTATGACAGGGTGATGGTTAGAGATTGGACAATGCCTTGGACTTAGGGTGTTGGTGGCAAGCTGTAATGATGCTGGAGTGCACTGAATAGAGGAGATGAATCAGAAGAGAATAGCAGGACTTGTGAAAGTGGAAGACTGTGAAACGGGAGCAAGCACGAGTCATGGGGAGAAGGATCTCGAAGGTGTTGTGGCAGTAAAAAACAGGCCACTGGAGGGTGATAGTGAAAGTTAGCAAGGAAGGATGCTGCCCAGACAAAGAGAAATGACAGAAGATCTGGAGATGTGGAATGAAGATGCATGACAAGAAGTGCCTTGAACAGGCTGGTACTGTGATGGGAATCTTCGAAGGGAAAGGAAGTGTGCAAGACAGGTATGAGAGGAGATGGCTGGCAAGCCAATTCCAGAGAAGGATTTGGGATGGATTGGCAGCACAAGTGCTAATGGTGGTGTGCATGCGGCATTGAGATAAGATGCAGGTTGTTGGTTGAGATGGAAAGTTCGTGCAAGAACTGACGAGGGAAGAGCGTGTGATGATATGTAGTGACAGCTTGGTGTATCTGAGATGATCATAATGGGAAGGTAACTCATGATTGTGACAGGTCAATCGTGAGTGGTTGGATGGGATGATGAGAGGCAGGTGGCTTCTTGACAGATCCGGGAAGCGGAAAGAGGTTGAAACACATGAGACCCATTGGTATAGAGTAGTGAGTGTGAAGTGAGAAGGAAGGGTGCTGAGGCTGTGACCAATGATGGTTTGCATTGTGCTGGTGATGATATGGGAGACAGCAGGTATGAGAGAAACAAGATACAGTGCATGGAGAAGAAAAGTGGAGAGGAACAGACTCACAGCCCGAGAAACCCAAAGACGAAGAATGAGGATGTCATGAAGAAGAGCAGCAATGCTTCCGATGGAAGGGAGGTTGACGAGAAGAGTGGTAAGGCCATGATGAATGATTGTGGTTGAGGTCATTTGAGATTTCTCTTGCCATGTGGAGAGGGTGGAGCAGCGTGCGCAGGGACAGAGAGGAGTGGGACTGCTGGCCTGTCTAGAGAGAGGTACAAAGTGAAGACTGGTGAAACTGGCGGTGATGCCTTGATCGACGAAGTGAAGAAACTTCTGCTGCGGTGTGGTGAATGATGTGGTCTGGGATGAGGGACGAGGTAGGCGCTGAGTCGCAGCATGAAGCCCGTAAGTGAGAGTGACCAGTGTAGTAGCCCATGAGACAATATGGCGGAGTCCTTGCAGCACAATCTTGTTAACTCAAGAAAAACAGTCTGGCGGACGCCACCCATGTGGCAGGCGGAACGTTGTGGTCATTCTGGCTTTTGGAAAAAGAAGTGCTGCTATCTTGCTGTTGTGAGTGTAGTGGAGCAGATGTGATAACAAGTGAGGTCGTTGGAGCTTTTGGTGAGGTGAGGAGTTCGCCAAAGAGGTTACCACGATGAAGAAAAGGTGGAGCTTGGAAGGGATTACTGGTGATGAAGTGCTGCTTCTGTTGTGGAAGAGACTGCAACTGTTGGATGTGCGGAAAGTTGAGAATGCTGCTTCACTCCTTCCGTGTTGTGCAGTGTCACCAAACGGTGCCCATACACCGCTCAGTGATACTGCTAGCACCGAGTCCAGTGCTAAGGGAGGCAGATGGCTGATGAGTCAAGCTGATAGAGGAAGAACTGCTGCTGCAATGCCCGATGCTGCCGGTTTAGAAGACGTGCACCTTGGTAGAGCATTTTAGGCGACAGGTAAGTTCAGGAATGGATGGAGGATGCTGATAGGGCTCAGAATCTTTTGCTTTGCTCTGATACCATGTCAGTATTTTGGAGGAGGACACATTCTTACAGCTGAGTTAGAGGATGGAGTTTGGTACGTTCCCAAGGCGCGGGCGAGCTCGTAGGGCGAGCCGAAGCGCCGAAGCGCTGGCTGTGTCCTAGATTGTGCCACAGCAACACTCAGGTCAGCACGATGAAGTTAACGTAAGAGATGGAATTCAGGAAGCACGGCTGATGGACGATCGGCAATACTTGGCATGGGTGCAGCACTAAAGGTGCAGGCACGATGAAGGAGGCAAGGGCCGGAGCGCTGTGAAGGCGGGCCGAAGATGATTGAGCAAGAGAAGACCACAGCACTATGATACGCGCAAGCCAGCGGGCCAAGCCACAGCAACCATGTGTGGGCCGCGAGTGAGTGGAGACGAACGAGCGGAGTGCAACAGGAGCAAGTGTGAGGCCACAGAGTTGTGGGACCCGGGCTCACCACACAGGCAGATGGATCAAGGTTGCCACAGCCAGGAGGCGGGCAGATGAGAAGATGGACGAAGATGACGCCGCATCCATAAGGACGGGCATGGACGGAGGCAATGAATGATGGAGGCATGAAAGGCACGGAGGCCTGATTGAACCACAAAGGGTTAAGTTAATGCAGGCAAGTACAAGAAGTTTTATAGTAGTCCTAGTGCTAGTCCTAGGTTGGAATCCTTGGCTACAGTGGGCGATGCGAGAGGAACAGCCACAGCTGTGCTTCTGCTGTGATGGCTGCTGGTGCCTTCTGTGTTCCTGGAGCTCGTGGAGCCTCTCCGAGCGGGACCCGCCAGTGCCGTTGTGTCGGTATGCGGGGACCGAGCCGCGGTGGTTTCGCCTTGTTGGCGGGAGCGGCGGGTTGCACCGTCAGTCTCCAGTTATATCAGACGGCTTGGATGAATTGGCCTGTAGGGGCGTGATCACGAGTGGTGGGGACAGCGAAGCTCATCTGGCCGTTGCCGAACCAGGCCGTTGAGCCTCCCGCGGTTGCTGGGATGCACTGAGTGGACTTGAACCAGGTTCCCTGGTATTTCCTCGGAGGGGGCAATGGGGTATTTTGGTCGTGTGGGACATGTGACAACAATGACCATGAGGATGCCCAGTGACATTGAGAATTATTTCCAACAGCCCCTCGCAATGTCACAATGTTAGCAACATGAGGAGGTGTGAAACAATATGACCAAAACGGAAGACCAAGGAGTGGTGGAGAGTATGACGGGGTGATGGTTAGAGATTGGACAATGCCTTGGACTTAGGGTGTTGGTGGCAAGCTGTAATGATGCTGGAGTGCACTGAATAGAGGAGATGAATCAGAAGAGAATAGNGCGGTTGCTGGGATGCACTGAGTGGACTTGAACCAGGTTCCCTGGTATTTCCTCGGAGGGGGCAATGGGGTATTTTGGTTGTGTGGGACATGTGACAACAATAACCATGAGGATGCCCAGTGACATTGCGAATTATTTCCAACAGTAGGCACAGGCGCTAGTACCCTAGGCACAGGCACAGGTACCATAGGGACAGGCGCAGGTACCCTAGGCACAGGCGCAGGTAACCTGGGCACAGGCGCGAGTACCCTAGGCGCAGGCGCAGGTACCCCACGCACACGCGCTGGTACCCTAGGGACAGGCTGAGGTACCGTAAGTAAGGCTGCACACAAAATCCTAGGATCCGGGGATCTTATCCATGAACCCAGATCCGGATCCGGATCCGGGGATCCGGATCCCTGATTAATATTGGTTCCGGGATCCGGGGATCTTTTCACCACTGGTGAAAGGGGGGAAATTGGGTTAGGCTTATACATAGGTAAGGTATTGTCCTTGATTAACCTATAGGATTTGGGAAAGATTCGGGGATCCCTAGGATCCGGGGATCTTTTCTTGGATACAAGGATCCAAATCCCTCCTTGGATCCGGAACCGGGGATCAAGATCCCATCTGGGATCCGGAAATCTTACCCGGTGTGCACCCTTAACCGTAAGCATGGGCGCAAGTACCGTAGGCACAAGCGCAGGTACCCTAGGCACAGGCACAGGTACCATAGGCATAGGCGCAGGTATCCTCAGCACAGGCGCAGGTATCCTAGGCACGGGCACAGGTACCCCAGGCATAGGCGCAAATGCCTGGGGACAGGCGGAGGTACCATAAGCACAGGTGCAGGTACCCTAGGGACAGACGCGGGTACCATAAGCACAGGTGCAGGTACCATAGGCACAGGCACAGGTACCCTAGGGACAGGCGCAGGTACCCTAGCCACAAGTACAGGTACCCTATGCACAATCAGGCACCCAATGCACAGGCGCACGTACCCTAGGCATAGGCACAAGTACCCTAAGTATAGGCACAGGTACCCTAGGCACACGCGTAGGTACCCTAGGGACAGTTGTAGGTGCCCTAGGCACAGGCGCAGGTACCATAGGCACAAGCGCAGGTACCCTAGGGACAGGCGCGGGTACCCTAGGCACAGTTGCAGGTGCCATAGGCACTGGCGTAGGTACCCTAGAGACAGTCGCAAGTACCCTAGGCACAAGCGCACGTGCCCTATGCACAGTCGCAGGCACCCCAGGCACAGGCAAAGGTACCCTAAGCACAAGCGCAGGTACCCTAAGCACAAACGCAGGTACCCTAGGCACAGGCGCAGGTACCCTAGGCACAGGCGCAGGTACCCTAGGCACAGGCGCATGTACCCTCAGCACACGAGCAGGTACCCTAGGCACAGGCGCAGGTACCCTAGGCACAGGCGCAGGTACCCTAGGCACAAGCGCAGGTACCCTAGGCACAGGCGCATGTACCCTCAGCACACGAGCAGGTACCCTAGGCACAGGCGCAGGTACCCTAGGCACAGGCGCAGGTACCCTAGGCACAAGCGCATGTACCATAAGGACAGGCACAGGTACCCTAGGCACATGCGCATGTAACCTGGGCACGGGCGCACGTACCTCAGGCATAGGCGCAGGAACCCTAGGCACAGGCGCAGGTAACCTGGGCACTGGCGCAGGTACCCTAGGCACAGCCGCAGGTACCCTAGGCATAGGCGCAGGTACCGTAGGCACAGGCACAGGTCACCTGGGCACAGGCGCAGGTACCCTAGGCACAGGCGTATGTACCCTAGACACAGGCACAGGTATCCTAGGCACAGGGGCAAGTACCATAAGCACAGGCACAGGTACCATAGGCACAGGCGCAGGTACCCTAAGCACAGGCGTAGGTACCCTAGGCACATGCGCACGTACCCTAGGATCAGGCGCAAGTACCCTAGGGACAAGCACAGGTACCCTAGGCACAGGTGCAAGTATCCTAGGCACAGGCGCAGGTACCCTAGGCACAAGTGCAGGTACCATAGGCACAGGCGCAGGTACCCTAGGCACAGGCGCACGTACCCTAGGCACAGGCGCAGGTACCCTAGGCACAGGCGCAGGTACCCTAGGCACAAGTGCAGGTACCATAGGCACAGGCGCAGGTACCCTAGGCACAGGCGCACGTACCCTAGGCACAGGCGCAGGTACCCTAGGCACAGGCGCAGGTACCCTAAGCATCGGCGCAGGTACCCTATGCACAGGCGCAGGTACCCTAGGGACAGGAGCAGGTACCCTAAGCACAGGTGCAGGTTCCCTAGGCACAGGCGTAGGTACCCTAGGTACAGGCGCAGGTATCCTAGGCAAAGGCGCAGGTACCCTAGGCACATGCGCATGTACCCTAGGCACAAGCGTAGGTACCCTAGCACAGGTGCCGGTACCGTAGGCATAGGCACAAGTGTCCTAAGCAAAGGCACACGTACCCTAGGCACAGGCGCAGGTACCCTAGGCACAGGCCTAGGTACCCTAGAGACAGGCGCAGATACCGTAGGCAAAAGCGCAAGTACCATAGGCATAGGCGCATGTTCCCTAGGCATAGGCGCAGGTACCCTAGGCACAGGCGTAGGTACCCTAGGAACAGGCGCAGGTATCCTAGGCACAAGCGCAGGTACCCAAGGCACAGGGACAGGTACCCTGGGGACAGGTACAGGTACCCTAGGCACAAGCGCAGGTACCCTAGGGACAAACGCACGCACCCTAGGAACAGGCGCAGGTACTCTAGGCACTGGCGCAGGTACCCTAGGGAGAGGCGTAGGTACCCTAGGCACAAGTGCAGGTAATATATGCACTGTCGCAGGCACCCCAGGCACAAGCGTAGGTACCCTAGGCACAGGCGCACGTACCCTAAGTACAGGCGCAAGTACCTTAGGCACATGCACAGGTACCCTATGCACAGGTGCAGGTACCCAAGGCATAGGCGCAGGTACCCTAGGCACAGGCGCAGGTACCCTAGGCAGAGGCGCAAGTACCCTAGGCACATGCGCAGGTACCTTAAGCACAGGCGCAAGTACCCTAGGCACAGGCGCAGGTTACCTAGGCACAGGTGCAGGTACCCTAGGGACAGGCGTAGGTACCCTAGGCACAGGCGCAGGTAACCTGAGCACAGGCGCAGGTACCCTAGGCACAGGTACAGTTACCCTAGGCACCAACGCATGTAACCTGGGCACAGGCGCATGTACCCTAGGCACAGGCGGAGGTACCCTAGGCACAGGCGCAGGTACCCGAGGCACAGGCGCATGTACCCTAGGCACAGGCGCAGGTACCCTAGGCAAAGGGACAGGTACCCTAAGCACAGGCGCAGGTACCCTAGGCACAGGCGGAGGTACCCTAGGCACAGGCGCAGGTACCCTGAGCACAGGCGCAGGTACCCTAGGCACAGCCGCAGGTACCCTAGGCATAGGCGCAGGTACCCTAGGCACAGGCGCATGTATCCTAGGCACAGGCGCAGGTACCCTAGGCAGAGGCGCAAGTACCCTAGGCACAGGCGCAGCTACCCTAGGCACAGGCGCAGGTACCCTGAGCACAGGCGCAGGTACCCTAGGCACAGCCGCAGGTACCCTAGGCATAGGCGCAGGTACCCTAGGCACAGGCGCATGTATCCTAGGCACAGGCGCAGGTACCCTAGGCAGAGGCGCAAGTACCCTAGGCACAGGCGCAGCTACCCTAGGCACAGGCGCAGGTACCCTGAGCACAGGCGCAGGTACCCTAGGCACAGCCGCAGGTACCCTAGGCATAGGCGCAGGTACCCTAGGCACAGGCGCATGTATCCTAGGCACAGGCGCAGGTACCCTAGGCAGAGGCGCAAGTACCCTAGGCACAGGCGCAGCTACCCTAGGCACAGGCGCAGGTACCCTGAGCACAGGCGCAGGTACCCTAGGCACAGCCGCAGGTACCCTAGGCATAGGCGCAGGTACCCTAGGCACAGGCGCATGTATCCTAGGCACAGGCGCAGGTACCCTAGGCAGAGGCGCAAGTACCCTAGGCACAGGCGCAGCTACCCTAGGCACAGGCGCAGGTACCCTGAGCACAGGCGCAGGTACCCTAGGCACAGCCGCAGGTACCCTAGGCATAGGCGCAGGTACCCTAGGCACAGGCGCATGTATCCTAGGCACAGGCGCAGGTACCCTAGGCAGAGGCGCAAGTACCCTAGGCACAGGCGCAGCTACCCTAGGCACAGGCGCAGGTACCCTGAGCACAGGCGCAGGTACCCTAGGCACAGGCCCAGGTATCCTAAGTACAGGCACAAGTACCCTAGGCACAGGCGCAGCGACCCTAGGCTCAGGCGCAGGTACCCTAGGGATAGGCGAACGTACCCTAGGCACAGGCGCATGTATCCTAGGCACAGGCGCAGGTACCCTAGGCACAGGCGCAGATACCATAGGCACAGGCGCACGTACCCCAGGCACAAGCGCAGGTACCCTAGGCACAGGCGCAGGTACCCTAAGCACAGGCGCAGGTATCCTAAGCACAGGCGTCGGTACCCTAGGCAAATGCGCAGGTGCCCTAGGGCCAGTCGTAGGTACCCTAAGCATAGGCGTAGGTACCCTATGCACATCGCAGGCACCCCAGGCACAGGCGTAGGTACCCTAGGAACATGCGCAGGTACCCTAAGCACTGGCGCAGGTACCATAGGCACAGCCGTAGGTACCCTATGCATAGGCGCATGTAACTTGGGCACAGACGCAGGTACCCTATGCACAGCCACAGGTACCCTAGGCATAGGCACAGGTACCCTAGGCACAGGCACAGGTCACCTTGGCATAGGCGCAGGTACCCTAGGCATAGGCGCAAGTACCCTAGGCACCGGCGCAGATACCCTAGGCACACGCGCAGGTACCCTAGGCACAGGCGCAGGTACCCTAGGCATAGGCGCAGGTACCCTAGGCACTGGGGCAAGTATCCTAAGCACAATCACTGGTATCCTAGGCACAGGCGAAGGTACCCTAAGCACATGCGCAGGTACGTTATGTCAGAATGAAAACCTGACAAGAGGGTTGCAACTGATTAAATTGTCTCAATAACGGTTCAAGACCGAAGTCCGAACCAACTTGGCTAATGGTTCCTGGTCGCACGACCGTTCGGAGCTTGGTCAAGTCATCCCCTAATAACGTGACACCTGTCACTCGCGTCCTAAAGGAGTCGTTTCCTTGTTCCTTGCTCTATTCTGTCACTTTTATACCGAGGATGTTCATTCCCTCGACTTAACCAGAACAGTTGTGCCCATCCTGTTCCCCCCTTGGTTCCGCGGCTTCGCCGCCGTGGCTTTGCTGTGCTCCATCCTTGCATTTCCCTTCTTCGCCAGCCCCTCACATCCCTTTGCTCCGTCACTCTCGCTCCTTCGCTCAGCCCCTTCTGCTTCGCCAAGCGTCTACCATCTTGTGAGCTCTCTCTCACCAGCTTGCCTGCCTCGACTACCTCGCGTCTCGGTCTCTATCTGTTCCCGTGGCTAACTCCTCAAACCGCTCTTGCCTACGTCACTATGGTGACGTACACTTTCATGTTCTGATGCTTTTGCCTGCTTCTGGTGCTGCTGTTCCCGCATTTACACTCTTCTGACATGGTATCAGAGCTTCATGCAACATCACTTGGAGTCCCATGACCGCGTCATTGCTCTGCCGACATCCTTGCTTCACTGCTTTGACTCACGATCTCCTTCTGCCGTTACTGCCGTTCCGCACCTCGCCGCTTTTCCAGCAGCCGACAACAGCAGCTCTGCCTGACGAGTTCTCCACGCTGAAGAAACGCCCCGTCGTCCTAAGAAGGCCCTGTGCCCATTTCCGCGCCCGTGGCTAACAACCAGTGACGTGTCGCCCACATCAACCGCAAGTAACTCTCGAGCCGCTGCCTGCCATCAACTACCAAGAAGCTTCTTGCAGTCTGTCATCCGCTCCTCCTCATCGCATCCGCCTCCGCCAGCATCTCATTCCCTTTCATCCTACCTCATTAGCTTCATCTGCTCCTTCCTTACTGTCATCCTCTGTCCGCCTGAGCCCATCATCTCGAGCCGCCTCCTCGCATTGCCTCCTTACCTCGTCAGCAGCTACAGCCAAATCTGCCGCTACCAGGATATCGGACACCACCAGTCTTCCTGCTCCCATTTTCGAGCCAACTGGGGAACAAGCCGTCACTCTCCTGGCATCAGTGGTCTAGTGCCTCTGCCCGCTGTCTGACTCCCTCCATTGCAGCCAACTTCTTCTAGCTGACAGGATATCGGACACCACCAGTCTTCGTGCTCCCATTTCCAAGCCAACTGGGGAAGAAGCCGTCACTCTCCTGAACGCTGAAAAAGCAGTTGTGTTGCTCTACCTTCCTACCGCATCGCCTCCCATCTTGGCTCTCTCCGCTCGCGTCGCTCCCTGTCTCCCGCCTCCTTCATCATCATCAGCCTTCAGTCTTCATCTTCACCTGCCTCCATCATCCCTCCTCCTCCTCGCTCCGGTCTCCTCATCTTCATCAGCCGCCTGTTTCTGCCTCATCTTCATCTCTCCCTCATCAACATCCTCTACGCCGCTTCTGCATTATCTCCTCGTCATCATCAGCATCCTCCGCGCCGCCCTCTCATCAATCATCAGCATCAGCGTCACTTTAATCGCGCACGTGGTTCCGCCCATGCGCCCACTCATCAATCAATCGATTCCTCCGCTTCCGCATCGTTTTCAGCTCGGCACAAGGTTCCGCCCGGTCGCATCGCCTTTTCCGCGACGACCTGCGCCCACGCCGAAACTTCCTTCAGCACACGCGGTTCGCCCCTGCGCCCACTCTGTCATCATCATCAGGTTTTGCTTCAGTAGTCATCAACATTTGTGAACGGCACAAGGATCTGCACGCGCTAGTAGCCCATTTCCGCAGAAGACTGCACCCACGCCAGCAGCAGATTTTTCGCGGCGCGTTGGCATCTGCCCTCTCCTTGCCGCATTCTACTCCCCTAAATCAGTCGTGCACGTGGTTTCGCCCCTGCGCCCACTCCATCATCCAGCCTTCCTCCACCGTCGTCCGCTTCCGCTCCGCTCGGCACAAGGATCCGCCCGTTTGCATCGCCCATTCCGCGACGACCTGCGCCCACACCGAAAACATCCATCACGCATGTGGTTTCGCCCCTGCGCCCACTCCATCATCCATCTTCTTCCAACAATCCGCTTCATTTGGTTGCAAGATTCGCCTACCATCATTTCCTTGCATCTCTGTCACCTGCACACGACAACTCAACACTCCGCCCTCCGAAAAAAGCCTGCCACCAGTAATTTGGTGCTCGTTGTAAAACCCTCTGTTCCTCACAGTCATCATCACCCTATCCTCCTATGAATGAGCAACAACGCATCATTGTCCTCTACAATGAGGCTGCCGCACTTGATGATCACATTGACTCTCTGCACTTCAACAACGATGGGAGTCACAACTTTGATCGATGGTGCCGACAAGTGCGATGAGAAGTCGCCACGCTGGACATCCACAACTACAATCTCCTTGATGTGCTTCACAATGTTGGCAGCAGAGAAGCCCACCGAACCGCACGAGGAAGACGGGAATATGGAATCGCCCAAACTCAGTTAAGAGGGCTTCTCTACATGAGCACCTATGATGAGTTTCAACCCATCATTGCAGCTCACCGTCACCAACCTGTCTTTCGCACTATTGAAGCACTCAGGAACCACTGCAGCCAAAGGGGAGCAGACCCTCCCGAGCCGAGTCCAGCCGAGCTTGATCCTCCTCCATACCGGACACTCATGGGGGAACTACATCTTTAGTTGCAACCATTCATCAGGGATCACAGGAGAATGGAGCAAGATGCAGAACTCAGGGCCATAGAAGAAAGGCCTCGTACTCCTCGATCGCCTACATCCTCCAATGGAGTGGACTACTCAGAACGCTGCTGGCTCGTTCTCTTACTCCCGCACTCTGACTTCCCTCTTGTCAAGTTTCAAGGGGAGTGTCAGAATGAAAACCTGACAAGAGGGTTGCAACTGATTAAATTGTCTCAATAACGGTTCAAGACCGAAGTCCGAACCAACTTGGCTAACGGTTCCTGGTCGCACAACCGTTCGGAGCTTGGTCAAGTCATCCCCTAATAATGTGACACTTGTCACTCACGTCCGGCTAGCGGAAAGAAGCCGTTGCCTTGTTCCTTTCTATGTTCTGTCACTTTTATACCGAGGATGTTCATTCCCTCGAGTTAACCAGAACAGTTTGGCTCATCCTGTTCCCCCCTTGGTTCCGCGGCTTCGCCGCCGTGTCTTCGCTCTGCTCCATCCTCGCATTTCCCATCTTTGCCAGCCCCTCACATCCCTTCGCTCCGTCACTCTCGCTCCTTCGATAAGCCCCTTTTGATCCACCAAGCGTCTACCATCTCGCGAGCTCTCTCTCACCAGCTTGCCTGCCTCGACTACCTCGCGTCTCGGTCTCTATATGTTCCCGCGGCTAACTCCTCGAACCGCTCTTGCCTACGTCACTCTGGTGACGTACACTTTCATTTTCTGATGCTTCTGCGTGCTTCTGCTGCTGTTGTTCCCGCATCTACATTCTTCTGACACGTTAGGCACAGGCGCAGGTACCCTAGGCTCAGGCGCAGGTACCCTAGGGACAAGTGCAGGTACCATAGGCATAGGTGCAGGTATCCTAGGCAAAGGCGCAGGTACCCTAGGCACAGGCGCAAGTACCCTAGGCACAGGCGTAGGTACCCTAGGAACAGGCGCATGCACCTTACGCACAGGCGCAGGTACCCTAGGCACAGGCGCAGTTACCCTAACCTCAGGCGTAGGTACCATATGCACAGGCGCAGGTACCCTATGGACATGCGCAGGTACCCTAACCACAAGCGCATGTACCCTAGGCACAGGCACAGGTACCCTAGGCACAGGCGTAAGTACCCTAGGCACAGGTGCAGGTACCCTAGGCACAGGCGCAGGTACCCTAGGCACAAGCGCAGGTACCCTAGCA
>SZWC01011401.1:4668-18845 GCA_023375785.1 Penium margaritaceum
CCGGCTTTTGTTTCTGTGACCCGGCTTTGGTTTCTGTGACCCCGCTTTGGTTTCTGTGACCTGGCTTTGGTTTCTGTGACCCGGCTTGGGTTCTCTTACCTGGCTTTGGTTGCTGTGACCCGGCTTTGGTTTCTATGTTCCGGCTTTGGATTCTATGACCCGGCTTTGGTTTCTGTGACCCGGCTTTGGTTTCTTTGACCGGGCTTTGGTTTCTGTACCCCGGGTTTGGTTTCTGTGACCCGGCTTTGGTTTCTCTAACCCGGCTTTGGTTTTGAAGACCCGCCTTTGGTTCGTGTGACCTGGCTTTGGTTTGCTATGACCCGGCTCTGGATTATGTGACTCGGCTTTGGTTTCTGTAACATGGCTCTGATCTCTGTGACATGGCTTTGGTTTTTGTGACCTGGTTCTGGTTTCTGTAATCCGGCTTTGGTTTCTGTCACCTGGCTTTGGTTTTTGTGACCGGCTTTGGTTTATGTGACCCAGCTTAGGTTTCAGTGACCGGGCTTAGGTTTCTCTGACCCGGCTTTGGTTTTGAAGACCCTCCTTTGGTTCGTGTGACCTGGCTTTGGTTTGCTATGACCCGGCTCTGGATTATGTGACTCGGCTTTGGTTTCTGTAACATGGCTCTGATCTCTCTGACATGGCTTTGGTTTTTGTGACCTGGTTCTGGTTTCTGTAATCCGGCTTTGGTTTCTGTCACCTGGCTTTGGTTTTTGTGACCCGGCTTTGGTTTCTGTGACCCAGCATAGGTTTCTGTGACCCGGCTTTGGTTTTTGTGACCGGCTTTGGTTTCTGTGACCCGGCTTTGGTTTCTCTCACCCGGCTCTGGTTTCTGTGACCCGGATTTGGTTTATGTGACCCGGCTTTGGTTTCTGTGACCGGGCTTTGGTTTCTGTGACCCGGCTTGGGTTTCTGTGACCCGGCTTTGGTTTCTCTCACCCGGCTCTGGTTTCTGTGACCCGGTTTTGGTTTCTGTGACCTGGCTTTGGTTTCTGTGACCTGGCTTTGGTTTCTGTGACCTGGCTTTGGTTTCTGTGACCTGGCTTTGGTTTCTGTGACCTGGCTTTGGTTTCTGTGACCTGGCTTTGGTTTCTGTGACCTGGCTTTGGTTTCTGTGACCTGGCTTTGGTTTCTGTGACCTGGCTTTGGTTTCTGTGACCTGGCTTTGGTTTCTGTGACCTGGCTTTGGTTTCTGTGACCTGGCTTTGGTTTCTGTGACCTGGCTTTGGTTTCTGTGACCTGGCTTTGGTTTCTGTGACCTGGCTTTGGTTTCTGTGACCTGGCTTTGGTTTCTGTGACCTGGCTTTGGTTTCTGTGACCTGGCTTTGGTTTCTGTGACCTGGCTTTGGTTTCTGTGACCTGGCTTTGGTTTCTGTGACCTGGCTTTGGTTTCTGTGACCTGGCTTTGGTTTCTGTGACCTGGCTTTGGTTTCTGTGACCTGGCTTTGGTTTCTGTGACCTGGCTTTGGTTTCTGTGACCTGGCTTTGGTTTCTGTGACCTGGCTTTGGTTTCTGTGACCTGGCTTTGGTTTCTGTGACCTGGCTTTGGTTTCTGTGACCTGGCTTTGGTTTCTGTGACCTGGCTTTGGTTTCTGTGACCCGGTTTTGGTTTCTGTGACCCGGCTTTGATTTCTGTGACCCGGCTTTGGTTTCTTTGACCCTGCTTTGGTTCATGTGACCCGGCTTGGTTTCTGTGACCCGGGTTTGGTTTATGTGACCTGGCGTTGGTTTCTGTGACCCGGGTTTGGTTTCTGTGACCCGGGTGTGGTTTCCATGACTCGTCTTTGGTTTCTGTGACCCGGCATTGGACCCTCTATGACCCGGCTTTGGTTTTAGTGACCCGGTTTTGGATTCTGTGACCCGGCTTTGGTTTCTATAACATGGCTTTGATTTCTGTGACATGGCTTTGCTTTTTGTGACCTGGTTCTGGTTTCTGTAATCCGGCTTTGGTTTCTGTCACCTGGCTTTGGTTTTTGTGACCCGGCTTTGGTTTCTGTGACCCGGCTTAGGTATCTGTGACCCGGCTTTGGTTGTTGTGACCGGCTTTGGCTTCTATGACCCGGCTTTGGTTTCTGTCACCCGGCTCTGGTTTCTGTGACCCGGATTTGGTTTATGTGACCCGGCTTTGGTTTCTGTGACCCGGCTTTGGTTACTGTGACCCGGCTTTAGTTTCTGTGACCCGGCTTTGGTTTCTATAACCCGGCTTTGGTTTTGTGACCCGGCTCTGGTTTTTGTGACCTGGCTTTGGTTTCTGGGACCCGGCTTTGGTTTCTGTGACCTGGCTTTGGTTTCTGTGACCCGGCTTTGGTTTCTGTGACCCCACTTTGGTTTCAGTGACCTCGCGTTGGTTTCTGTGACCCGGCTTTGGTTCTATGAACTGGCTTTGATTGCTGTGACCCGGCTATGGTTTCTATGTTCTGGTTTTGGATTCTGTGTCCCGGTTTTGGTTTCTGTGCCCCGGCTTTGGTTTATATGACCGGGCTTTGGTTTCTGTACCCCGGCTTTGGTTCGTTGACTCGGCTTTGGTTTATGTGACCCGGCTTTGGTTTTTGTGATCCGGCTTTGGGTTCTGTGACCCGGCTTTGATTTATGTGACCCGGCTTTGGTTGCTCTGACCCGGCTTTGGTTTTGAAGACCCGCCTTTGGTTCGCGTGACCTGGCCTTGGTTTGCTATGACCCGGCTCTGGATTCTGTGACTCGGCTTTGGTTTCTGTAACATGGGTTTGATTTTTGTGACATGGCTTTTGTTTTTGTGACCTGGTTCTGGTTTCTGTAATCCGGCTTTGGTTTCTGTCACCTGGCTTTGGTTTTTATGACCCGGCTTTGGTTTCTGTGACCCAGCTTAGGTTTCTGTGACCCGGCTTTGGTTTTTGTGACCGGCTTTGGTTTCTGTGACCCGGCTTTGGTTTCTGTCACTCAGCTCTGGTTTCTGTGACCCGGATTTGGTTTCTGTGACCCGGCTTTGGTTTTTGTGACCGGCTTTGGTTTCTGTGACCCGGCTTTGGTTTCTGTCACTCAGCTCTGGTTTCTGTGACCCGGATTTGGTTTCTGTGACCCGGCTTTGGTTTATGTGACCTCGCTTTGGTTACTGTGACCCGGCTTTAGTTTATGTGACCCGGCTCCGGTTTCTGTGACCCGGTTTTGGTTTTTGTGACCCGGCTTTGATTTCTGTGACCCGGCTTTGCTTTCTGTAACCTGGCTCTGGTTTTTGTGACCCGGCTTTGGTTTCTATGACCCGGCTATGGTTTTGTGACCCGGCTCTGGTTTTTGTGACCTGCCTTTGGTTTCTATGACCGGGCTTTGGTTTCTGTGCCCCGGCTTTGGTTCGTTGACCCGGCTTTGGTTTTTGTGACCCGGCTTTGGTTTCTGTGATTCGGCTTTGGGTTCTATGACCTGGCTTTCGTTTATGTGACCCGGCTTTGGTTTTTGGGACCCGGCTTTGGTTTCTGTGACCCGGCTTTGGTTTCTGTGACCCGGTTTTGGTTTCTGTGACCAGGCTTTGGTTTCTCTGACCCAGCTTTGGTTTTGAAGACCCGGCTTTTGTTCCTGCGACCTGGCTTTGGTTTGCTATGGCCCGGCTCTGGATTCTCTGACTTGGCTTTGGCTTCTGCAACATGGCTTTGGTTTCTGTGACATGGCTTTGGTTTTTGTGACCTGGTTCTGGTTTCTATAATCCGGCTTTGGTTTCTGTCATCTGGCTTTTGTTTTTGTGACCCGGCTTTGGTTTCTGTGAACCGGCTTTGGTTTCTATGACCCGGCTTTGGTTTTTGTGACCCGACTTTGGTTTCTGTGACCCGGCTTTGGTTTCTCTGACCCCGATTTGGTTTCTGTGACCCGGCTTTGGTTTATGTTACCCGCCTTTGGTTTCTGTGACCCGGCTTTGGTTTCTCTGACCCGGCTTTCGTTTTTGTGGCCCAGCTTTGGTTTCTGTGATCCGACTTTGGTTTATCCAGCTTTGGTTTCTTTGACCCGGCTTTGGTTTATGTGACCCGTCTTTGGTATCTATGACCCGGCATTTGTTTCTGTGTCCCGGCTTTGGTTTCTATGACCCGGCTTTGGTTTTTGTGACCCAACTTTGGTTTGTGTGACCCGGCTTTGGTTTCTGTGACCCGGTGTTAGTTTCAGTGACCCTGCTTTGGTTTTTGTGACCCGGCTTTGGTTTATGGGACCCGGCTTTGCTTTCAGTGACCCGGCTTTGGTTTTTCAGACCCGGCTTTCGTTTGTGTGACCCGGCTTTGGCTTTTGTGACCCAGCTTTGTGTGACCAGGCTTTGGTTTCTGTGACCCAGCTTTGGTTTCTGTGACCCGGCTTTCACTTTTGTGACCCGGCTTTGGTTTTTGTGATTCGGCTTTGGGTTCTGTGACCTGGCTTTCGTTTCTGTGACCCGGCTTTTGTTTCTGTGACCCGGCTTTGGTTTCTGTGACCTGGCTTTGGTTTCAGTGATCCGGTTTTGGTTTCTGTGACCCGGCTTTGATTTCTCTGACCCGGCTTTGATTTCTCTGCCCCGGCTTTGGTTCATGTGACCCAGCTTGGTTTCTGTGACCCGGGTTTGGTTTATGTGACCTGACGTTGGTTTCTGTGACCCGGGTTTGGTTTCTGTGACCCGGGTGTGGTTTCTGTGACTCGTCTTTGGTTTATGTGACCCGGCTTTGGACCCTCTGTGACCCGGATTTGGTTGGTGTGACCCGGCTTTGGTTTCTGTGACCCGGCTTTGGTTTTTGTGACCCGGATTTGGAGTCTGTGACCCGGGGTTGGTGTCTGTGGACCGGCTTTGGTTTATGTGACCCGGCTTTGGTTTCTGTGACCGAGCTTTGGTTTCTAAGACCCGGCTTTTAGTTTCTATGACCCGGCTTTGGTTTCTGTGAACCGGCTTTGGTTTGAGTGACCCGGCTTTGGATTCTGTGCCCTGGCTTTGGTTTCTCTGACCCGGTTTTCGTTTTGAAGACCCGCCTTTGGTTCGTGTGACCTGGCTTTGGTTTGCTATGACCCGGCTCTGGATTATGTGACTTGGCTTTGGTTTCTGTAACATGGCTTTGATTTCTGTGACATGGATTTGGTTTTTGTGACCTGGTTCTTGTTTTGTGTAATCTGGCTTTGGTTTATGTCACCTGGCTTTGGTTTTTGTGACCCGGCTTTGGTTTCTGTGACCCGGTTTAGGTTACTGTGACCCGGCTTTGGTTTTTGTGACCGGGTTTGGTTTCTGTGACCCGGCTTTGGTTTCCGTGACCTGGCTTTGGTTTCTGTGACCCGCCTTTGGTTTCGTTGACCCGGCTTTGGTTTGTGTGACCCGGCTTTGGTTACTGTGACCCGGCTTTGGTTTTTGTGACCCGGCTTTGGTTACTGTGACCCGGCTTTGGTTTTTGTGACCCGGCTTTGGTTACTGTGACCCGGCTTTGGTTTTTGTGACCCGGCTTTGGTTACTGTGACCCGGCTTTGGTTTTTGTGACCCGGCTTTGGTTACTGTGACCCGGCTTTGGTTTTTGTGACCCGGCTTTGGTTACTGTGACCCGGCTTTGGTTTTTGTGACCCGGCTTTGGTTACTGTGACCCGGCTTTGGTTTTTGTGACCCGGCTTTGGTTACTGTGACCCGGCTTTGGTTTTTGTGACCCGGCTTTGGTTACTGTGACCCGGCTTTGGTTTTTGTGACCCGGCTTTGGTTACTGTGACCCGGCTTTGGTTTTTGTGACCCGGCTTTGGTTACTGTGACCCGGCTTTGGTTTTTGTGACCCGGCTTTGGTTACTGTGACCCGGCTTTGGTTTTTGTGACCCGGCTTTGGTTACTGTGACCCGGCTTTGGTTTTTGTGACCCGGCTTTGGTTACTGTGACCCGGCTTTGGTTTTTGTGACCCGGCTTTGGTTACTGTGACCCGGCTTTGGTTTTTGTGACCCGGCTTTGGTTACTGTGACCCGGCTTTGGTTTTTGTGACCCGGCTTTGGTTACTGTGACCCGGCTTTGGTTTTTGTGACCCGGCTTTGGTTACTGTGACCCGGCTTTGGTTTTTGTGACCCGGCTTTGGTTTCTGTGACCCGGCTTTGGTTTCTGTGACCCGGCTTTGGTTTATGTGACCCGGGTATGGTTTCTGTGACCCGGCTTTGGTTTCCATGACCCGGCATTGGTTTATTTGAATCGGCTTTGATTTCTGTGACCCGGCTTTTGTTTGTGTGACCCGGCTTTGGTTTATGTGACCCGGTTTTGGTTTCTGTGACCCGGTTTTGGTTTGTGTGACCCGGCTTTGGTTTCGGTGACCCAGCTTTGGTTTCTGTGACCCGGCATTGGTGCCTGTGGACCGGCTTTGGTTTCTGTGACCCGGCTTTGGTTTCTGTGACTTGGCTTTGGTTTCAGTAACCCAGCTTTGGTTTCTGTGACCCGTCTTTTAGTTTCTATGACCCGGCTTTGGATTCTGTGACCTGGCTTTGGTTTTGCTGACCCGGCTTTGGTTTGCGATCCGACTTTGGTTTCTATGACCTGGCTCTGGTTTGCTATGACCCGGCTCTGCATTCTATGACTCGGCTTTGGTTTCTGTGACTTGGCTTTGGTTTCTGTGACATGGCTTTGGTTTCTGTGACATGGCTTTGGTTTTTGTGACATGATTATGGTTTCTGTGATCCGGCTTTGGTTTCTGTGACCCGGCTTTGGTTTCTGTGACCCGGCTTTGGTTTCTGTGACCGGCTTTGGTTTCTGTGACCCGGCTTTGATGTCTGTGGACCGGGTTTGGTTTGTGTGACCCGGCTTTGGTTTCTCTGACCCGGCTTTGGTTTCTGTGACCCGACTTTGCTTTCTGTGACCCGGCTTTGGTTTCTATAACCCGACTTTGGTTGCTGTGACCCGGCTTTGGTTCCTGTGACCCGGCTTTGGTTTCCATGACCCGGCTTTGGTCTCTTTGACTCGGTTTTGATTTCTGTGACCCGGCTTTTGTTTGTGTGACCCGGCTTTGGTTTCTGTGACCGGCTTTGGTTTCTGTGACCCGGCTTTGATGTCTGTGGACCGGGTTTGGTTTGTGTGACCCGGCTTTGGTTTCTCTGACCCGGCTTTGGTTTCTGTGACCCGACTTTGCTTTCTGTGACCCGGCTTTGGTTTCTATAACCCGACTTTGGTTGCTGTGACCCGGCTTTGGTTCCTGTGACCCGGCTTTGGTTTCCATGACCCGGCTTTGGTCTCTTTGACTCGGTTTTGATTTCTGTGACCCGGCTTTTGTTTGTGTGACCCGGCTTTGGTTTCTGTGACCGGCTTTGGTTTCTGTGACCCGGCTTTGATGTCTGTGGACCGGGTTTGGTTTGTGTGACCCGGCTTTGGTTTCTCTGACCCGGCTTTGGTTTCTGTGACCCGACTTTGCTTTCTGTGACCCGGCTTTGGTTTCTATAACCCGACTTTGGTTGCTGTGACCCGGCTTTGGTTCCTGTGACCCGGCTTTGGTTTCCATGACCCGGCTTTGGTCTCTTTGACTCGGTTTTGATTTCTGTGACCCGGCTTTTGTTTGTGTGACCCGGCTTTGGTTTCTGTGACCGGCTTTGGTTTCTGTGACCCGGCTTTGATGTCTGTGGACCGGGTTTGGTTTGTGTGACCCGGCTTTGGTTTCTCTGACCCGGCTTTGGTTTCTGTGACCCGACTTTGCTTTCTGTGACCCGGCTTTGGTTTCTATAACCCGACTTTGGTTGCTGTGACCCGGCTTTGGTTCCTGTGACCCGGCTTTGGTTTCCATGACCCGGCTTTGGTCTCTTTGACTCGGTTTTGATTTCTGTGACCCGGCTTTTGTTTGTGTGACCCGGCTTTGGTTTCTGTGACCGGCTTTGGTTTCTGTGACCCGGCTTTGATGTCTGTGGACCGGGTTTGGTTTGTGTGACCCGGCTTTGGTTTCTCTGACCCGGCTTTGGTTTCTGTGACCCGACTTTGCTTTCTGTGACCCGGCTTTGGTTTCTATAACCCGACTTTGGTTGCTGTGACCCGGCTTTGGTTCCTGTGACCCGGCTTTGGTTTCCATGACCCGGCTTTGGTCTCTTTGACTCGGTTTTGATTTCTGTGACCCGGCTTTTGTTTGTGTGACCCGGCTTTGGTTTCTGTGACCGGCTTTGGTTTCTGTGACCCGGCTTTGATGTCTGTGGACCGGGTTTGGTTTGTGTGACCCGGCTTTGGTTTCTCTGACCCGGCTTTGGTTTCTGTGACCCGACTTTGCTTTCTGTGACCCGGCTTTGGTTTCTATAACCCGACTTTGGTTGCTGTGACCCGGCTTTGGTTCCTGTGACCCGGCTTTGGTTTCCATGACCCGGCTTTGGTCTCTTTGACTCGGTTTTGATTTCTGTGACCCGGCTTTTGTTTGTGTGACCCGGCTTTGGTTTCTGTGACCGGCTTTGGTTTCTGTGACCCGGCTTTGATGTCTGTGGACCGGGTTTGGTTTGTGTGACCCGGCTTTGGTTTCTCTGACCCGGCTTTGGTTTCTGTGACCCGACTTTGCTTTCTGTGACCCGGCTTTGGTTTCTATAACCCGACTTTGGTTGCTGTGACCCGGCTTTGGTTCCTGTGACCCGGCTTTGGTTTCCATGACCCGGCTTTGGTCTCTTTGACTCGGTTTTGATTTCTGTGACCCGGCTTTTGTTTGTGTGACCCGGCTTTGGTTTCTGTGACCGGCTTTGGTTTCTGTGACCCGGCTTTGATGTCTGTGGACCGGGTTTGGTTTGTGTGACCCGGCTTTGGTTTCTCTGACCCGGCTTTGGTTTCTGTGACCCGACTTTGCTTTCTGTGACCCGGCTTTGGTTTCTATAACCCGACTTTGGTTGCTGTGACCCGGCTTTGGTTCCTGTGACCCGGCTTTGGTTTCCATGACCCGGCTTTGGTCTCTTTGACTCGGTTTTGATTTCTGTGACCCGGCTTTTGTTTGTGTGACCCGGCTTTGGTTTCTGTGACCGGCTTTGGTTTCTGTGACCCGGCTTTGATGTCTGTGGACCGGGTTTGGTTTGTGTGACCCGGCTTTGGTTTCTCTGACCCGGCTTTGGTTTCTGTGACCCGACTTTGCTTTCTGTGACCCGGCTTTGGTTTCTATAACCCGACTTTGGTTGCTGTGACCCGGCTTTGGTTCCTGTGACCCGGCTTTGGTTTCCATGACCCGGCTTTGGTCTCTTTGACTCGGTTTTGATTTCTGTGACCCGGCTTTTGTTTGTGTGACCCGGCTTTGGTTTCTGTGACCGGCTTTGGTTTCTGTGACCCGGCTTTGATGTCTGTGGACCGGGTTTGGTTTGTGTGACCCGGCTTTGGTTTCTCTGACCCGGCTTTGGTTTCTGTGACCCGACTTTGCTTTCTGTGACCCGGCTTTGGTTTCTATAACCCGACTTTGGTTGCTGTGACCCGGCTTTGGTTCCTGTGACCCGGCTTTGGTTTCCATGACCCGGCTTTGGTCTCTTTGACTCGGTTTTGATTTCTGTGACCCGGCTTTTGTTTGTGTGACCCGGCTTTGGTTTCTGTGACCGGCTTTGGTTTCTGTGACCCGGCTTTGATGTCTGTGGACCGGGTTTGGTTTGTGTGACCCGGCTTTGGTTTCTCTGACCCGGCTTTGGTTTCTGTGACCCGACTTTGCTTTCTGTGACCCGGCTTTGGTTTCTATAACCCGACTTTGGTTGCTGTGACCCGGCTTTGGTTCCTGTGACCCGGCTTTGGTTTCCATGACCCGGCTTTGGTCTCTTTGACTCGGTTTTGATTTCTGTGACCCGGCTTTTGTTTGTGTGACCCGGCTTTGGTTTCTGTGACCGGCTTTGGTTTCTGTGACCCGGCTTTGATGTCTGTGGACCGGGTTTGGTTTGTGTGACCCGGCTTTGGTTTCTCTGACCCGGCTTTGGTTTCTGTGACCCGACTTTGCTTTCTGTGACCCGGCTTTGGTTTCTATAACCCGACTTTGGTTGCTGTGACCCGGCTTTGGTTCCTGTGACCCGGCTTTGGTTTCCATGACCCGGCTTTGGTCTCTTTGACTCGGTTTTGATTTCTGTGACCCGGCTTTTGTTTGTGTGACCCGGCTTTGGTTTCTGTGACCGGCTTTGGTTTCTGTGACCCGGCTTTGATGTCTGTGGACCGGGTTTGGTTTGTGTGACCCGGCTTTGGTTTCTCTGACCCGGCTTTGGTTTCTGTGACCCGACTTTGCTTTCTGTGACCCGGCTTTGGTTTCTATAACCCGACTTTGGTTGCTGTGACCCGGCTTTGGTTCCTGTGACCCGGCTTTGGTTTCCATGACCCGGCTTTGGTCTCTTTGACTCGGTTTTGATTTCTGTGACCCGGCTTTTGTTTGTGTGACCCGGCTTTGGTTTCTGTGACCGGCTTTGGTTTCTGTGACCCGGCTTTGATGTCTGTGGACCGGGTTTGGTTTGTGTGACCCGGCTTTGGTTTCTCTGACCCGGCTTTGGTTTCTGTGACCCGACTTTGCTTTCTGTGACCCGGCTTTGGTTTCTATAACCCGACTTTGGTTGCTGTGACCCGGCTTTGGTTCCTGTGACCCGGCTTTGGTTTCCATGACCCGGCTTTGGTCTCTTTGACTCGGTTTTGATTTCTGTGACCCGGCTTTTGTTTGTGTGACCCGGCTTTGGTTTCTGTGACCGGCTTTGGTTTCTGTGACCCGGCTTTGATGTCTGTGGACCGGGTTTGGTTTGTGTGACCCGGCTTTGGTTTCTCTGACCCGGCTTTGGTTTCTGTGACCCGACTTTGCTTTCTGTGACCCGGCTTTGGTTTCTATAACCCGACTTTGGTTGCTGTGACCCGGCTTTGGTTCCTGTGACCCGGCTTTGGTTTCCATGACCCGGCTTTGGTCTCTTTGACTCGGTTTTGATTTCTGTGACCCGGCTTTTGTTTGTGTGACCCGGCTTTGGTTTCTGTGACCGGCTTTGGTTTCTGTGACCCGGCTTTGATGTCTGTGGACCGGGTTTGGTTTGTGTGACCCGGCTTTGGTTTCTCTGACCCGGCTTTGGTTTCTGTGACCCGACTTTGCTTTCTGTGACCCGGCTTTGGTTTCTATAACCCGACTTTGGTTGCTGTGACCCGGCTTTGGTTCCTGTGACCCGGCTTTGGTTTCCATGACCCGGCTTTGGTCTCTTTGACTCGGTTTTGATTTCTGTGACCCGGCTTTTGTTTGTGTGACCCGGCTTTGGTTTCTGTGACCGGCTTTGGTTTCTGTGACCCGGCTTTGGTTTCTGTGGCCCGGTTTTGGTTTCTGTGACCCCGCTTTGGTTTCAGTGACCCAGCATTGGTTTCTGTGACCCGGCATTGGTTTCTCTGACCCGGCTTTGGTTTCTGTGACCCGGCTTTGGTTTCTATGACCTGGCTCTGGTTTGCTATGACCCGGCTCAGGATTCTGTGATTCGGCTTTGGTTTATGTGACTTGGATTTGGTTTCTGTGACATGGCTTTGGTTTTTGTGACCTGTTTATGGTTTCTGTGATCCGGCTTTGGTTCCTGTCACCTGGCTTTGGTTTTTGTGACCCGGATTTGGTTTCTGTGACCCGGCTTTGGTTTCTGTGACCCGGCTTTGGTTTCTGTGCCCGGCTTTGGTTTCTGTGACTTGGCTTTGGTTTCTGTGACCCAGCTTTGGTTTCAGTGACCCAGTTTTTAGTTTCTATGACCCGGCTTTGGATTCTGTGACCCGGCTTTTGTTTCTGTGACCCGGCTTTGGTTTCTGTGACCCGGCTTTGGTTTCTATGACCTGGCTCTAGTTTGCTACGACCCAGCTCAGGATTCTGTGACTCGGCTTTGGTTTCTGTGACTTGGCGTTGGTTTCTATGACATGGCTTTGGTTTTTGTGACCTGGTTATGGTTTTTGTGATCCGGCTTTGGTTCCTGTCACTTGGCTTTGGTTTTTGTGACCCGGATTTGGTTTATGTGACCCGGCTTTGGTTTCTGTGACCCGGCTTTTGTTTTTGTGACCGGCTTTGGTTTCTGTGACCCGGTTTGGTTTTTGTGACCCGGCTTTGGTTTCTGTGACCTGGCTTTGGTTTCTGTGACCCGGTTTGGTTTTTGTGACCCGGCTTTGGTTCTGTGACCTGGCTTTGGTTGCTGTGACCCGGCTTTGGTTTCTGTGCCCGGCTTTGGTTTCTGTGACCCGGTTTGGTTTTTGTGACCCGGCTTTGGTTCTGTGACCTGGCTTTGGTTGCTGTGACCCGGCTTTGGTTTCTGTGCCCGGCTTTGGTTTCTGTGACCCGGTTTGGTTTTTGTGACCCGGCTTTGGTTCTGTGACCTGGCTTTGGTTGCTGTGACCCGGCTTTGGTTTCTGTGCCCGGCTTTGGTTTCTGTGACCCGGTTTGGTTTTTGTGACCCGGCTTTGGTTCTGTGACCTGGCTTTGGTTGCTGTGACCCGGCTTTGGTTTCTGTGCCCGGCTTTGGTTTCTGTGACCCGGTTTGGTTTTTGTGACCCGGCTTTGGTTCTGTGACCTGGCTTTGGTTGCTGTGACCCGGCTTTGGTTTCTGTGCCCGGCTTTGGTTTCTGTGACCCGGTTTGGTTTTTGTGACCCGGCTTTGGTTCTGTGACCTGGCTTTGGTTGCTGTGACCCGGCTTTGGTTTCTGTGCCCGGCTTTGGTTTCTGTGACCCGGTTTGGTTTTTGTGACCCGGCTTTGGTTCTGTGACCTGGCTTTGGTTGCTGTGACCCGGCTTTGGTTTCTGTGCCCGGCTTTGGTTTCTGTGACCCGGTTTGGTTTTTGTGACCCGGCTTTGGTTCTGTGACCTGGCTTTGGTTGCTGTGACCCGGCTTTGGTTTCTGTGCCCGGCTTTGGTTTCTGTGACCCGGTTTGGTTTTTGTGACCCGGCTTTGGTTCTGTGACCTGGCTTTGGTTGCTGTGACCCGGCTTTGGTTTCTGTGCCCGGCTTTGGTTTCTGTGACCCGGTTTGGTTTTTGTGACCCGGCTTTGGTTCTGTGACCTGGCTTTGGTTGCTGTGACCCGGCTTTGGTTTCTGTGCCCGGCTTTGGTTTCTGTGACCCGGTTTGGTTTTTGTGACCCGGCTTTGGTTCTGTGACCTGGCTTTGGTTGCTGTGACCCGGCTTTGGTTTCTGTGCCCGGCTTTGGTTTCTGTGACCCGGTTTGGTTTTTGTGACCCGGCTTTGGTTCTGTGACCTGGCTTTGGTTGCTGTGACCCGGCTTTGGTTTCTGTGCCCGGCTTTGGTTTCTGTGACCCGGTTTGGTTTTTGTGACCCGGCTTTGGTTCTGTGACCTGGCTTTGGTTGCTGTGACCCGGCTTTGGTTTCTGTGCCCGGCTTTGGTTTCTGTGACCCGGTTTGGTTTTTGTGACCCGGCTTTGGTTCTGTGACCTGGCTTTGGTTGCTGTGACCCGGCTTTGGTTTCTGTGCCCGGCTTTGGTTTCTGTGACCCGGTTTGGTTTTTGTGACCCGGCTTTGGTTCTGTGACCTGGCTTTGGTTGCTGTGACCCGGCTTTGGTTTCTGTGCCCGGCTTTGGTTTCTGTGACCCGGTTTGGTTTTTGTGACCCGGCTTTGGTTCTGTGACCTGGCTTTGGTTGCTGTGACCCGGCTTTGGTTTCTGTGCCCGGCTTTGGTTTCTGTGACCCGGTTTGGTTTTTGTGACCCGGCTTTGGTTTCTGTGACCCGGCTTTGGTTTCTAGGACCCGGGTTTGGTTTTGTGACCCGGCTTTGGTTTCTGGGACCCGGCTTTGGTTTTTGTGACCCGGCTTTGGTTTCCGTGACCCGGCTTTGGTTACTGTGACCCCGCTTTGGTTTATGTGACCTGGATTTGATTTCTGTGACCCGGCTTTGGTTCTGTGACCTGGCTTTGGTTAGTGTAGCCCGGCTTATGTTTCTGTCATCCGGCTTTGGATTCTGTGACCCGGCTTTGGTTTCTGTGACCTGGCTTTGGTTTCTATGACCGGGCTTTAGTTTATGTGCTCCGGCTTTTGTTTGCTGACCCGCCTTTGGTTTCTGTGACCCGGTTTTGGTTTCTGTGATCCGGCTTTGGTTTCTGTGACCCGGCTTTGGTTGCTGTGACCCGGCTTTGGTTTCTGTGACCCGGCTTTGGTTTCTGTGACATGACTTTGGGTTCTGTGACTTGGCTTTGGTTTCTATGACCCAGCGTTGGTTTATGTGACCCGGCTTTGGTTTTTGTGACTCGGCTTTTGTTTCTGTGACCCGGCTTTGGTTTCTGTGACCCGACTTTGGTTTCTGTGATCCGGCTTTGGTTTCTATGACCCGGCTTTGGTTTCTGTGA
>SZWC01011401.1:24472-38747 GCA_023375785.1 Penium margaritaceum
ACTAGAGCTTCACACTTTGGCACTAGAGCGTCACACTGTGGCACTAGACATTCACACTTTGGCACTGGAGCATCACACTTGGGTACTAGAGCTTCACACTTTGGCACTAGAGCGTCACACTTTGGCACAAGATAGTCACACTTTGGCAATAGAGCGTCACACTTTCGTACTAGGGCGTAACACTTGGGCACTAGATTTCGAACTTTGGCACTAGAGTGTCACACTTTGGCACTGGTGCGTCACACTTTGGCACTAGAGCGTCACACTTTGGCACTAGAGCGTCACACTTTGGCACTAGGGAATCACACTTTGGCATTATACCGTCACACTTTGGCAGTACAGCATCACACTTTAGCACTATAGTTCCACACTTTGGCAATAGAGCGTCACACTTTGACACTAGAGCGTCACACTTTGGCACTAGAGCGTCACAATTTGGCACTCTAGTTTCACACTTTGGCACTAGAGCATCACTCCTTGGAAGTAGAGCGTCACACTTTGGCACTAGAGTGTCACACTTTATCATTAGAGCGTCACACTTTGGCACTAGAGTTTCAAACTTTGGCACTAGAGCGTTACTGTGTCAGTAGAGCGTCACACTTTGGCAATAGAGTGTCGCACTTTGGAACTAGAGCGTCGCACTTTGGCACTAGAGCGTCACACTTTGGTACTAGAGCGTCACACTTTGGCACTAGAGCATCACACTTTGGATCTACAACGTCGCACATTGGCACTAGAATAACCCACATTGGCACTAGAGTGTCACACTTTGGCACTAGAGCGTCACACTTTGCCATTAGAGCTTCAAACGCTTGCACTAGAGCGTCAGACTTTGGCACTACAGCGTCACACTTTGGCCGTAGAGCGTCACACTTTGGCACTAGAGCTCCATACATTGGAATTAGAGCATCACAATTTGGCACTAGAGTGTCACACTTTGGCACTAGAGCATCACACTTTGGCACTAGACCCTCACACTTTGGCACTAGAACGTCAAACGTTGGCACTAGAGCATCACCCTTTGGCACAAGAGCGTCATACTTTAGAACAAGAGCGTCACACTTTGGCACTAGAGCGTCACACTTTGGCACTAGACCGTCACACTTTGGCACTAGAGCATTACACTTTGGCACTAGAGCGTCGCACGTTGGCACTAGAGCTTCACACCTTGGCACTAGAGCGTCACACTTTGGCACTAGAGTTCCACACTTTGGCACTAGAGCGTCACACTTTGGCACTAGACCGTCACTCCTTGGAACTGGAGCATCACACTTTGGCACTCCAGTGTCACAATTTGGCACTAGAGCGTCACACTTTGGCACTAGAGTCTCGAATTATGGCACTAGAGCATCACATTCTGGCACTAGAGCGTCACACTTTGGCAATAGAGTGTCACACATTGGAACTAGAGCGTCACACTTTGGCACTGGAGCGTCACACGTTGGTACTAGAGCGCTATACCTTGGCACTAGAGGATCACACTTTGGCACTAGAGATTCACACTTTGGCACTAGAGCGTCACACGTTGGCACTAGAGTGTCACACTTTGGCACTAGAGTGCACACTTTTGCACTAGAGCTTCAACCTTTGGCACTAGAGCGTCGAACTTTGGCACTACAACGTCACACATTGGCACTCGAGTGTCACACTTTGGCACTAGAGCATCACACTCTGGCACTAGAGCTCCAAATGTTGGCATGAGAGCGTCACAATTTGGCACTAGAGCGTCTTTATTTGGCACTAGAGCGTTACACGTTTGGCACTAGAGCATCACACCTTGGCACTAGACCTTCACACTTTGGCACTAGAACGTCACACTTTGGCACTAGATCGTCACACTTTGGCACTAGATCGTCACACTTTTGCACTAGAGTGTCCCATTTTGGCACTAGATCGTCACACTTTGGCACTAGAGCTTCACACTTTGGTACTAGAGCGTCATACTTTGGCACTAGAGCTTCGCACTTTTGCACCAGAGCGTTACACGTTGGCTCTAGAGCTTCACACGTTGGCAATAGAGCGTCACACTTGAGAACTAGAGCGTCACACGTTGGCACTAGAGCATCACACATTGGCACTAGAGCATCACGTGTCGGCATTGGACTTTCAAAGTTTTGCACTAGAGCGTCACACTTTGGCACAACAGCGTCACACTTCGACACAAGAGCTTCAAACTTTGGAACTAGAGCTTCACACTTTGGCACTAGAGCGTCACACTTTGGCACTAGAGCATCACACTTTGGCACTACAATGACACACTTTGGTACTAGAGCGTCACCCTTTGGCACAAAAGCGTCACAGTTTGGGACTAGAGCGTCACAATTTGGCACTAGAGCATCACACTTTGGCACTAGAGCATCACACTTTGGCACTAGATTGTCACACTTTGGCACTAGAGCGTCACACTCTGGCACTAGCGCTTTACACTTTGGCACTAGAGCGTCACAATATGGCACTAGACCTTCACACTTTGGTACAAGAGCATCACACTTTGGCACTAGATATTCACACTTTGGCACTAGAGCGTCCCACTTTGGCACATGAGAGTCACACTTTGGCACTAGAGCCTCACAGTTTGGCACTAGAGTGTCACACTAGGGCACTATAGTTTCGAACTTTGGCACTGGAGCGTGACACTTTGGCACTAGAGCGTCACACTTTGGCACTAGAGCCTCACACTTTGGTACTAGAGTTTCGAGCTTTGGCACTAGAGTGTCACACTTTGGCACTAGAGAGTCCGACTTTTGCAATAGAGAATTGCAATTTGGAACTACAGTGTCACACTTTGGCACTAGAGCGTCACACTTTGGTACTGGAGCGTCACACTTTGGCACTGGAGTGTCACACATTGGCACTTGAGATTAAAACTTTGGCACAAGAGCGTCACACTTTGGCACTAGAGTGTAACACACTGGCAATAGAGCGTCACACGTTGGCACTAGAGCTTCAAACATCGGCACTAAAACGTCAGACTTTGGCACTACAGCATCACACTTTGGCACTAGAGCGTCACACTTTGGCACTAGAGTATCACACTTTGGCACTAGAGTTTCAAAAATTGGCTCTAGAGCCTCGCACTTTGGCCTTAGAGCGTCACCCTTTGGCACTAGAGCGTCACACTAGGGCGCAACTATGGGTGCAACAAGGAAGCAACAAGGGCGCAACTAGAGCGCAACTAGGGCGCAACTAGGGCGCAACAAGGACGCAACTAGGGCACATTTAGGGCGCAACTAGGGCGCAACTAGGGCGCAACTAGGGTGCAACATGGGCGCATCGAGGGCACAACAAGGGCGCAACGAGGGCGCAATGAGGGCGCATCTAGGGCGCAACTAGGGCGCAACTAGGGTGCAACTAGGGTGCAATGAGGACGCAACTAGGGTTCAACTAGGGCGCAACAAGGGCACAACTAGGGCACAACTAGGATGCAACTACGTCGCAAATAGGGCGCAACTAGGGTGCAACTAGGGCGCAACTAGGGCGCAACCGGGGCGTAACCAGGGCGCAACTAGGAAGCAACTAGGGAACAACGAGGGTGCAACTAGGGCGCAACTAGGGTGCAACTAGTGTGCAAGTTTGGCGCAACGAAGGCGCAACTAAGGCGCAACTAGCGGGCAAGTAGGGCACAAGTAGGACGCAACTAGGGCGCAACTAGGGCACAACTAGGGTGTAGCTAGTGCCCAACTAAGGCGCAACTAGGGAGCAATAAGGATGCCAGTAGGACGCAAGTAGAGTGCAATAAGGGCGCAAATAGGATGCAACTAGAGCGCAACTAGGGCGCAACTAGGGCGCAACTAGGGCGTGACTAGGGCGCGAGTAGGGCGTGACTAGGGTGCAACTAGGGCGCATTTAGGGCGCAAGTAGGGCGCAACTAGGGTGCAACTAGGGCGCAACTAGGGCGCAACTAGGGCGCAACAAGGGCGCAACTAGGGCGCAACTAGGGCGCAACCAGGGTGCAACTAGGGCGCAAGTAGGATGCAAGTAGGGCGCAAGTAGGGCGCAACTACGGCACAACTGGGGCAAAACTAGGGCGTAACAAGGGCGCAACTAGGGGGCAACTTGAGCGGAATGAGGGCGCAACGAGGGCGCAACGAGGGCGCAACAAGGGCGCAAGAAGGGCACAACTAGGGCGCAACTAGGGCGCAACTAGGGCGCAACTAGAATGCAACTAGGGCGCAACTAGGGCGCAACTAGGGTGCAACTAGGGCGCAACTAGGGCGCAACTAGGGCGCAACTAGGGCGCAACTAAGGCGCAACTAAGGCGCAACTAAGGCGTAACTAAGGCGCAACTAAGGTGTAACTAAGGCGCAACTAGGACGCAACGAGGACGCAACTAGGGCACAAATAGGGCGCAACTAGGGCGCTACTAGGGTGCAACTGGGATGCAACTAGGGCGCAACTAAGGTGCAACTAGGGCGCGACTAGGGCGCGATTAGGGCGCAACTAGGGCGCGACTAGGGCGCGACTAGGACGCGAGTAGGGCGCAACTAGGGTGCAACTAGGGCGCAACTAGGGTGCAACTAGGGCGCGACTAGGGCGCGATTAGGGCGCAACTAGGGCGCGACTAGGGCGCGACTAGGACGCGAGTTGGGCGCAACTAGGGTGCAACTAGGGCGCAACTAAGGCGCGGCTAGGGCGCAACTAGGGCTCAATTAGGGCGCAAATGGGGACAATTAGGGTGCAACTAGGGCGCAACTTGGGCGCAACTATGGTGCAACAAGGGCACAACTAGGGCGCAACTAGGGCACAATTAGGGCGCATCTAGGGCGCAACTAGGGCGCAACTAGGGCGAAACCAAGGCGTAACTAGGGCGCAAATAGGGCACAAGTAGGACGCAACTAGGGCGCAACTAGGGTGCACCTAGGACGCAACTAGGGCGCAACTAGGGCGCATGTAGGGTGCAAGTAGGGTGCAATAAGGGTGCAAGTAGGGTGTGACTAGGGCGCAACTAGGGCGCAACTAGGGCGCGACTAGGGAGCAACTAGGGCGCAACTAGGGCGCAACTAGGGTACAACTAGGGCGCAACTAGGGCGCAACTAGGGCGTAACTAGGGCGTAACTAGGGCGCAACAAGGGCGCAACTAGGGCACAACTAGGGCGTAACTAGGGTGCAACTAGGGCGCAACTTGGGCGTAACTAGGGCACAACTAGGGCGTAACTAGGGTATAACTAGGGTGTAAGTAGGGCGCAAGTAGGGCACAAGTAAGGCGCAACTACGGCGCAAGTGGGGCACAACTAGGGCGCAACTAGGGCGCAACTAGGGCGCAACTAGGGTGCAACGAGGGTGCAACAAGGGCGCAACAAGGGCACAACTAGGCAGTAACGAGGGCGCAACTAGGCCGCAACTAGGGCGCAACTAGGGCGCAACTAGGGCGCAACTAGGGCGCAGCTAGTGTGCAACTAAGGCGCAACTAGGGCGCAACAAAGGCGCAACTAGGGCGCAAGTAGGGCACAAGTAGGACGCAACTAGGGTGCAACTAGGGAACAACTAGGGCGTAAGTAGGGCCCCAATAGGGCGTAAGTATGATGCAATAAGGGTGCAAGAAGGACGCAACTACGGCGCAAGTAGGACGTATCTAGGACGCAAGTAGGGCGCAACTAGGGCGCGACGTGGGCGCAAGTAGGGCGCAGGTAGGGCGCAATTAGGGAAAACTAAGGCGCAACTAGGGCGCAACTAGGGCGCAACTAGGGCGCAACTAGGGCGCAACTAGGGCGCAACTAGGGCGCAACTAGGGCGCAACTAGGGCGCAATTAGGGCGCAACGAGGGCGCAGCGAGGGCGCAACTAGGGCGCAACCAGGGCACAACTAGGGCGCAACTAGGACGCAACTAGGGCGCAACTAGGGCGCAACTAGGGTATAACTAGGGTGAAACTAGTGTGCATGTTGGGCGCAACTAGGGCGCAACTAAGGCGCAACTAGGGCACAAGTATGACGCAACTAGGGCGCAACTAGGGGACAACTAGGACGTAGGCAGTGCCCAACTGAGGCGCAACTAGGACGCAAGTAGGCGCCAGAAAGGCGCAAGTAGGGCGCAACTAGGGTGCAACTAGGGCGCAACTAGGACGCAACTAGGGCGCAACTAGTGCGTACCTAGGGTGTAACTAGGGTGCAAGTAGGGCGCAACTAGGGCGCAACTAGGGCGCCCGGATGCAACAAGGGCGCAACTAGGGGGCAGCTAGGGCGCAACTAGGGCGCAACGAGGACGCAACTAGGGCACAACTAGGGAAGAACAAGGGTGCAACTAGGGCGCAACTAGGGTGCAACTAGTGCGCAAATAGGGCGCAAATAGGGCGTGACTAGGGCGCGAATAGGGCGCGACTTGGGCGCAAGTAGGGTACAACTAGGGCGAAACAAGGTTGCAATTAGGGCGCAACTGGGGGCAACTAGGGCGCAACTAGGGCGCAACTAGGGTGCAGCTAGGGCACAACTAGGGCACAACTAGGGCGCAACTAGGGTGCGACTAGGGCGCGGCTTGGGCGCAACTAGGGCGCAACTAAGGCGCAACTAGGGCGCAAGTATGGCGCAACTATGGCACAACTAGGGTACAACTAGGGCGCAACTAGGGCGCGACTAGGGCGCGAATAGGGCGCGACTTGGGCGCAAGTAGGGTACAACTAGGGCGAAACAAGGTTGCAATTAGGGCGCAACTGGGGGCAACTAGGGCGCAACTAGGGCGCGACTAGGGCGCGAATAGGGCGCGACTTGGGCGCAAGTAGGGTACAACTAGGGCGAAACAAGGTTGCAATTAGGGCGCAACTGGGGGCAACTAGGGCGCAACTAGGGCGCGACTAGGGCGCGAATAGGGCGCGACTTGGGCGCAAGTAGGGTACAACTAGGGCGAAACAAGGTTGCAATTAGGGCGCAACTGGGGGCAACTAGGGCGCAACTAGGGCGCGACTAGGGCGCGAATAGGGCGCGACTTGGGCGCAAGTAGGGTACAACTAGGGCGAAACAAGGTTGCAATTAGGGCGCAACTGGGGGCAACTAGGGCGCAACTAGGGCGCGACTAGGGCGCGAATAGGGCGCGACTTGGGCGCAAGTAGGGTACAACTAGGGCGAAACAAGGTTGCAATTAGGGCGCAACTGGGGGCAACTAGGGCGCAACTAGGGCGCGACTAGGGCGCGAATAGGGCGCGACTTGGGCGCAAGTAGGGTACAACTAGGGCGAAACAAGGTTGCAATTAGGGCGCAACTGGGGGCAACTAGGGCGCAACTAGGGCGCAACTAGGGTGCAGCTAGGGCACAACTAGGGCACAACTAGGGCGCAACTAGGGTGCGACTAGGGCGCGGCTTGGGCGCAACTAGGGCGCAACTAGTGCAAAACTAGGGCACAACAAGGGCGCAACTAGGGCGCAAGTATGGCGCAACTATGGCACAACTAGGGTACAACTAGGGCGCAACTAGGGCGCAACTAAGGCGCAACTAGGGCACAAATAGGGTACAAGTAGGACGCAACTAGGGTGCAACTAGGGTA
Organism: Penium margaritaceum; assembly: GCA_023375785.1. NCBI lineage: Eukaryota > Viridiplantae > Streptophyta > Zygnematophyceae > Desmidiales > Peniaceae > Penium > Penium margaritaceum. The sequence continues at coordinate 31,944 of SZWC01011401.1, forward strand.
CAACTAGGGCCTAGCTAGTCCCCAACTGAGGCGTAACTAGGGCGCAAGTAGGATGCAAGTAGGGCGCAAGTAGGTTGCAACTTGTGCGCAACCCGGGCGCAACTACGACGCAACTAGGGCGCAACTAGGGCACAACTAGGGTGCAACTAGGGTGCATGTAGGGCACAACTAGGGTGCAACTAGGGCGCATGTAGGGTGCAAGTAAGACACAACTAGGGCGCATCTAGGGCACAATTAGGGCGTAGCTAGTGCCCAACTGAGGCGCAACTAGGGCGCAAGTAGGGCGGTAATAGGGTGCAAGAAGGGTGCAATAAGGGCACAAGAAGGGCGTAAATAGGGTGAAACTAGGGTGCAACTAAGACGCAACTAGGATGCAAGAAGGGCGCAACTAGGGCGCAAGTAGGGCGCAAGTAGGACGCAACTAGGGCAAAACTAAGGCGCAACAAGGGTGCAACTAGGGCGCAACTAGGCGCAACTAGGGCGTAATTAGGGCACAACTAGGGTGCAACTAGGGCGCAACTAGGGCGCAACTAGGGTGCAACTAGGGCGCAACTAGGGCGCAACTAGGGCGCAACTAGTGCGCAACTAGAGAGCAAGTAGGGTGCAACTAGGGCGGAAATAGGGCGCAATTAGGGCGCAACTGAGGGCAACTAGGGCGCAACTAGGACGCAACTAGTACGTAACTAGGGTGCAACTAGGCTGCAACGAGGGCGCAACGAGGATGCAACTAGGACGCAACTAGGGTGCAACTAGGTTGCAACTAGGGCACAACTAGGGCGCAACTAGGGTGCAACTAGGGCGTAACTAGGGCGCAACTAGGGCGCAACTAGGGTGCAACTAGTCTGCAAGTTGGGCTCAACTAGGGTGCAACTAAGGCGCAACTAAGGCGTAAGTAAGACGCAACTAAGTGCGCAACTAGGGGACAACTAGGGCGTAGCTAGTGCCCAACTGAGGCGCAACTAGGGCGGAAGTAGGCGCCAGTAGGGCGCAAGTAGGGCGCAACTAGGATGCAACTAGGGCGCAACTAGGACGCAACCAGGGCGCAACTAGTGCGTAGTTAGGGTGCAACTAGGGTTCAAGTAGGGCGCAACCAGGGCGCAACTAGGGCGTAGTTAGGGTGCAACTAGGGTTCAAGTAGGGCGCAACTAGGGCGCAACTAGGGCGCCCGGGCGCAAGTAGGGCGCAACTAGGGGGCAACTAGGGCACAACTAGGGCGCAACTAGGACGCAACTAGGGCACAACTAGGGCACAACTAGGGCGCAACTAGGGCGCAACTAGGGTGCAACTAGTGCGCAACTAGGGCGCAACTAGGGCGCGACTAGGGTGCGACTAGGGCGCGACTTGGGTGCAACTAGGGTGCAACTAGGGCACAACTAGGGCGCAACGAGGGCGCAACTAGGGCTCAATTAGGGCGCAACTGGGGGTAACTAGGGTGCAACTAGGGCGCAACTAGGTTGCAACTCGGGCACAACTAGGGCGCAACTAGGGCGCAACTAGGGCGCAGCTAGGGTGCAACTAGTTTGCAACTAGGGCGCAACTAGAGCGCGACTAGGGCGCGACTAGGGCGCGACTTAGGGGAAACTAGGACGCAACTAGGACGCAACTAGGATGCAACTAGGGCGCAATTAGGGCGCAACTGGGGGCAACTAGTGCGCACCTAGGGCGCAACTAGGGCGCAACTAGAACGCAACTAAGGCGCAACTAGGGCGCAACTAGGGCGCAACATGAACGCAACTAGGGCGCAACTAGGGCGCAACTAGGGCGCAACTAGGGCGCAACTAAGGCGCAACTAGGGCGCAAATAGGGCACAAGTAGGACGCATCTAGGGCGCAAGTAGGATTCAACTAGGGCGTAGCTACTGCCCAACTGAGGCGCAACTAGGGTGCAACTAGGGCGCAACTAAGACGCAGCTAGGGTGCAAGTAGGGCACAACTAGGGTGTAAGTAGGGCGCAAGTAGGGTGCAATTAGGGCACAACTAAAGTGCAACAAGGGCGCAACTAGGGTGCAACTAGGGCGCAACTAGGGCGCAACTAGGGCGCAACTAGGGTGCAACAAGGGCGCAACTAGGACGCGACTAGGGTGCAACTAGAGCACAACTAGGGCGCAACTAGGGCGCAACTAGGGCGCAACTAGGGTGCAACTAGAGCGCAACTAGGGTGCAACTAGGGCGCAACTAGGGCGCAACGAGGGCGCAACAAGGGTGCAACAAGAGCGCAACAAGGGCGCAACTAGGGCGCAACGAGGGCGCAACGAGGGCGCAATGAGGGTGCAAGAAGGGCGCAATGAGGGCGCAACTAGGGTGCAGCGAGGGCGCAAGGAGGACGCAACAAGGGCGCAACTAAGGCACAACTAGGGTGCAACTAGGGTGCAACTAGGACGCAACTAGGGTACAACTAGGGCGCAACTAGGGTACAAATTGGGCACAACTAGGACGCAACTAGGTCGCAACTAGGGTGCAACTAGGGCGCAACTAGGGCGCAAGTAGGACGAAACTAGGGCGCAACTGGGGTGCAACCGGGGCGCAACTAGGGCGCAAGTAGGGCACAATTAGGGCACAACTAGGTGCAACTAGCGTGCAAGTTGGGTGCAACTAAGGTGCAACGAAGGCACAACTAGCGCGCAAGTAGGGCACAAGTAGGACGCAACTAGGGTGCAACTAGCGCACAACTAGGACGTAGCTAGTGCTGAACTAAGGCACAACTAGGGCGCAAGAAGGGTGCCAGTAGGGCGCAAGTAGGGTGCAATAAGGGCGAATATGGTGCAACTGGAGCGCAACTAGGGCGCAACTAGGGCGCAACTAGGGCGGAACTAGGGCGCAAAATGGGTACAACTACGGCGCAAGTAGGACGCAAACAGGGCGCAAGTAGGGTGCAACTACCGCACACGTGGGGCACAACTAGGGCGTAACAAGGGTGCAAATAGGGTGCAACTTGAGCGCAATGAGGGCGCAACGAGGGCGCAATAAGGGCGCAACAAGGGCACAAAAAGGGCACAACAGGGGCGCAACTAGGGCGCAACTAGGGCACAAGTAGGGCGCAACTAGGGCACAACTAGGGCGCAACTAGGGTGCAACTAGGGCACAACTAGGGCGTAACTTGGGCGCAACTAGGGCGCAACTAAGGTACAACTAAGGCGCAACTAAGGCTCAACTAAGGCGCAACTAGGGCGCAAGTATGGCACAAGTAGGACGCAGCTAGGGCGCAACTAGGGTACAACTTGGGCATAGCTAGGGCGAGAGTAGGGCGCAAGTAGGGCGCAAGTAGGGCGAGAGTAGGGCGCAAGTAGGGCGCAAGTAGGGCGCAACTAGGGCGCAACTAGAACACAACTAGGGCACAACTAGGGCGCAAGTAGTGCGCAAGTAGGGCGCAACTAGGGCGCAACTTGGGTACATCTAGGTCGTAACTAGGGCGCAACTAGGGCGCAACTTGGGCACAACTATGACGCAACTAGGGCACAACTAGGGCGGAACTAGGGCGCAACTAGGGCGCAACTAGGGTGCAACTAGGGCGCAAATAAGGTGCAACTAGGACGTGACTAGGGCGCGACTAGGGCGCGACTAGGGCGCAACTAGGGCGCAACTAGGGCACAACTATGACGCAACTAGGGCACAACTAGGGCGGAACTAGGGCGCAACTAGGGCGCAACTAGGGTGCAACTAGGGCGCAAATAAGGTGCAACTAGGACGTGACTAGGGCGCGACTAGGGCGCGACTAGGGCGCAACTAGGGTGCAAGTAGGGCTTAAGTAAGACGCAACTAGGGCGCAACTAGGACACAACTAGGGCGTAGCTAGTGCCCAACTTAGGCGCAACTAGTGCACAAGTAGGGCGCCAGTAGGGCGTAAGTAGGGTGGAATAAGGGCGCAAGAAGGGCACAACTAGGGGGTAACTAGGGCGCAACTAGGACGTGACTAGGGCGCAACTAAGGCACAACTAGGGTGTAACTAGGGTGCAACGAGGGCGCTACGAGGGCACAACTAGGGGACAACTAGAAAGTAGCTAGTGCCCAACTGAGGCGCAACTAGGGCGCAAGTAGGCGCCAGAAAGGCGCAAGTAGGACGCAACTAGGGCGCCACTAGGGCGCAACTAGGACGCAACTCGGGTGCAACTAGTGCGTAATTAGGGTGCAACTAGGGTGCAAGTAGGGCGCAACTAGGGTGCAACTAGGGTGCCCGGATGCAACAAGGGCGCAACTAGGGGGTAACTAGGGCGCAGCTAGGGCGCAACTAGGATGCAACTACGGCACAACTAGGGCGGAACTAGGGCGCAACTAGGGCGTAACTAGGGTGCAACTAGTGCGCAACTAGGGTGCAACTAGGACGCGACTAGGGCGCGAATAGGGTGCGACTTGGGCGCAACTAGGGCGCAACTAGGGTGCAACTAGGGCGCAACTAGGGCGCAACTAGGTTGTAATTAGGACGCAACTGGGGGCAACTAGGGCACAACTAGGGCGCAACTAGGGCGCAACTAGGGCACAACTAGGGCACAACTAGGGCGCAAATAGGGCACGACTAGGGCGCGGCTTGGGTGCAACTAGGGCGTAACTAGGACGCAACTAGGGAACAACTAGGGCGCAACAATGGCGCAGCTATGGCGCTATTAGGGTGCAACTAGGGTTCAACTAGGGCGCAACTAGGGCGCAACTACAGCGCAACTAGGGCACAAATAGGGTACAAGTAGGACGCAACTAGGGTGCAACTACGGTACAACTAGGGAGTAGCTAGTCCCCAACTGAGGCGCAACTAGGGCGCAAGTAGGATGCAAGTAGGGCGCAAGTAGGTTGCAACTTGTGCGCAACCAGGGCGCAACTAGGGCGCAACTAGGGCGCAACTAGGGCGCAACTAGGGCGCAACTAGGGTGCAAGTACGGCGCAACTACGGTGCAACTAGGGTACAAGTAGGGCGCAAGTAGGATGCAACTAGGGCGTATCTAGGGCACAATTAGGGCGTAGCTAGTGCCCAACTGAGGAGCAACTAGGGCGCAAGCAGAGCGCTAATAGGGTGTAAGTAGGGTGCAATAAGGGCCCAAGAAGGGGTAAAATAGGACGCAACTAGGGCGCAACTAAGACACAACTAGGATGCAAGAAGGGTGCAACTAGGGCGCAAGTAGGGCGCAAGTAGGGTGCAACTAGGGCACAACTAAGGCGCAACAAGGGCGCAACTAGGGTGCAACTAGGCGCAACTAGGGCGTAATTAGGGCACAACTAGGGCACAACTAGGGCGGACCTAGGGCGCAACTAGGGCACAACTAAGGCGCAACAAGGGCGCAACTAGGGTGCAACTAGGCGCAACTAGGGCGTAATTAGGGCACAACTAGGGCACAACTAGGGCGGACCTAGGGCGCAACTAGGGCGCAAACAGGGTGCAACTAGGGCGCAACTAGGGCGCAACTAGAGCGCAACTAGGGTGCAACTAGGGCGCAAGTACGGCGCAATTAGGGCACAACTGGGGGCAACTGGGGCGCAACTAGGGCGCAACTAGGATGCAACTAGGGTGCAACTAGGCCACAACGAGGGCGCAACGAGGGCGCAACTAGGGCGCAACTAGGGCGCAACTAGGGTGCAACTAGTCTGCAAGTTGGGTGCAACTAGGGCGCAACTAAGGCGCAACTAGGGCGTAAGTAAGACGCAACTAAGGGCGCAACTAGGGGACAACTAGGGCATAGCTAGTGCCCAACTGAGGCACAACTAGGGCGCAAGTAGGCGCAAGTAGGGCGCAAGTAGGGCGCAACTAGGGCGCAACTAGGGCGCAACTAGGACGCAACTATGGCGCAACTAGTGTGTAACTAGGGTGTAACTAGGGTACAACTAGGGCGCAACTTGGGCGCAACTAGGGCGCCCGGGCACAACTAGGGCGCAACTAGGGGGCAACTGAGGCGCAACTAGGGCGCATCTAGGGCGCAACTAGGGCACAACTAGGGCGCAACTAGGGCGCAACTAGGGCGCAAGTAGGGTGCAACTAGTGTGCAACTAGGGCGCAACTAAGGCGCAACTAGGGTGCGACTAGGGCGCGACTTGGGCGCAACTAGGGTGCAACTAGGGCACAACTAGGGCGCAAGTAGGACGCAACTAGAGCACAATTAGGGCACAGCTGGGGGCAACTAGGGCGCAACTAGGGCGCAAATAGGTTGCAACTAGGGCACAACTAGGGCGCAACTAGGGCGCAACTAGGGTGCAACCGGTGCGCAACTTGGGCGCAACTAGGGCGCAACTAGGGCGCAAATAGGTTGCAACTAGGGCACAACTAGGGCGCAACTAGGGCGCAACTAGGGTGCAACCGGTGCGCAACTTGGGCGCAACTAGGGCGCGACTAGGGCGCGACTAGGACGCGACTTGGGCACAACTAGGGCGCAACTAGGGCACAACTAGGGCACAACTAGGGTGCAACTAGGGCGCAATTAGGGCGCAACTGGGGACAACTAGGGCGCAACTAGGGCGCAACTAGTTGGTTTCTGTGACCCGGTTTTGGTTTCAATGATCCGGCATTGGTTTCTGTGACCCGGCTTTGGTTGCTGTGACCCGGCTTTGGTTTCTGTGACCCGGGTTTGGTTTCTGTGACACGACTTTGGTTTCTGTGACCCGGCTTTGGTTTCTATGACCCGGCTTTGGTTTATGTGACCCGGCTTTGGTTTCTGTGACCCGGCTTTGGTTTTTGTGACCCGGCTTTGGTTTCTGCGACCCGACTTTGGTTTCTTTGACCCGGCTTTGGTGTCTGTGACCCGGCTTTGGTTTCTGTGAACCGGCTTTCCTTTCTCTGACCTGGCTTTGGTTCCTGTGACCCGGCTTTGGTTTGTGTGACCCGGCTTTG
>SZWC01011401.1:48825-81737 GCA_023375785.1 Penium margaritaceum
CCTGGGCAATGCTTGACAATGCCTGGCAATGCCTGGACAATGCTTGGGAATGCCTAGGCAATGCATGGCAATGCGTGGCAAAGGCTAAGCAATGCCTGGCAATGCCTAGGCAATGCCTGGCAATGCCTGGCAATGCTTGGCAATGTCTGGCAATACCTGAGTAATGCCTCGGCAATGCCTGGAAATGCCAGGGCAATGCCTGGTAATGCCTGGCAATGCCTGGAAATGCCTTAGTAATGCATGGCTATGCCTAGCAATGCCTGGCAATATCCGGTAATGCATGGTCATGCCTGGCAAACCATAGCAATGCCTGGATAATGCCTGGGCAATGCCTGGCAATGCCTGGGTAATGCTTGGCAATGCCTTGACAATGCCTGGCAATGCCTGGCAATGGCTTGCAATGCCTTGGCAATGCCTGGTAATGCCTTGGCGATACCTCGACAATGCCTGGCAATGCCTGGCAATGCCTGGCAATGCCTGGCAATGCGTGGCAATGCTTGGCAATGCCTGGCAATGCCTAGACAATGCATGGCAATGCCTGGCAATGCCTAGCAATGTCTGGCAATGCCTAACAATGCATGGCAATGCCTAGGTCATGCCTCGCAATGCCTAGGCTATGCCTGGCCATGCCTGGGTAATGCCTGGCAATGCCTGGCAATGCTTGGCAATGCCTGGGAAATGCCTGGCAATGCCTAGGCAATGCCCAGCAATGCTTGGGTAATGCCTAGTAATGCCTGGGCAATGCATGGCAATGCCTGGCAATGCATGGGCAATGCTCGGCAATGCCTGGGCAATGATTGGCAATGCAAGGGCAATACCAGGCTTTGCCTAGCAATGCCTGACAATGCCTGAGCAATACTTGGGAATGCCTGGCAATGCCTGGGTAATGCGTGGGCAATGCCTGGCAATGCCTGGCAAAGCCTGGCAACTCCTGGGCAATGCCTGGATAATGCCTGGCAATGCCTGGGCAATGCCTGGAAATTCCTGGCAATGCCTGGCGATGCCTGGGTAATGCCTATCAATGTCTGGCAATGCTTGGGCAATGCTTGGGCAATGTCTAGCAATGCCTGGGTAATGCCTAGTAATGCCTGGCAATACCTGGCAATGACTGGCAAAGCCTGACAATGCCTGGCAACGTCTGGCAATGCACGGGCAATGCTTGGCAATGCCTGAGTAATGCCATGTAATGCTTGGGCAATGCTTGGAAATGCCTGGGCAATACGTGGTAATGCCTGACAATGCCTGGCAACGCCTGGCAATGCCTGGCAATGCCTGGTAATGCCTGGGCAATGCTTGGAATTACAATGCCAATGCGTGGCAATGCCTGGCAATGCCTGACAATGCATGGCAATGCCTGTCAATGGCTGGTAAAACCTGGCAATGTCAGGGTAATGCCTGGCAATGCGTGGACAATGCCTTACAATGCCTGGCAATGTCTGGGTAATGCCTGGAAATGCCTGGGCAACGCCTGGCAATGCGTGGCAATACCTGGCAACGCTTAGCAATGCCTGGGCAATGCCTAGCAATGCCTGGACATGCCTATACAATGCCTTACAATATCTGGGCAGTGCCTGGCAATGGGTGGCAATGCTTGGCAATGCCTGGGAAATTCATGGCAATGCTTGGGCAATGCCTGGCAATACATGAGCAATGTCTAGCAACGCTTGGCAATGCCTGGTAATGCATGAACAATGCCTGGCAATGCCTGTCAATGCCTCGCAATGCGTGGCAATGCCTAGGCAATGCCTGGCAATGCCTGGGCAGTGCCTGGTAATGGCTCGCGATGCTTGGAAATTCCAGGGCAATTTCTGGCAATGCTTTGGCAATGCCTGGAAATACATGGGCAATGTCTGGCAATGCCTGGAAAAGCCTGGCAATACCTAGGCAGTGCCTAGCAATGCCTGGGCAATGCCTGGCAATGCCTGGCAATGCCGGGCAATGCCTGGGCAATGCATGGCAATGCCTGGAAAATGCCTGGCGATGCCTAGGCAATGCCTGGCAATGCCTGGAAATGCCAAGGCATTGCCAGAAAATGCCTAGGCAATGCCTGGCAATGCGTGGGCAATGCCTGGGCAATGCCTGGCAATGCCTGGACAATGCCCAGTAATGCCTGGACAATGCCTGGCAATGCCTGGCAAAGCCTGGCAGTGCTTGGCCAATGCCTAGCAATGCCTGGGCAATGGCTGGCAATGCCTGTACAATGCTTGGGCAATGCCTGGACAATGCATGGAAATGCCTAGCAATGACTGGAAAAACCTGGCCAATGCCTGGACATGCTTGGGCAATGCATGGCATTGCCTGGCAATGCCTGGCAATGCTTGGCAATGCCTGGCAATGTCTGACAATGTCCAGCAATGCCTGGCAAAGCCTGGCAATGACTGGACAATGCCTGGCAATGCGTGGGCAATGTCTGGCAATGCCTGGGCAATGCTTGGCAGTGCCTGTCAATGCGTGAGCAATGCTTGGACAATGCCTGGCAATACCGGGGAAATGCCTAGCAACGCCTGGCAATGCCTGGCCATGCCTGGACAATGCCTGGCAATGCCTTGAAATGCCTAACAATGCCTGGGCAATTCCTGGCAACGCCTGGGCAGTGCATGGCAATGCCTGGCACTGCTTGGTAATGCCTGGCCAATGCCTACCAATGCTTGGCAATGCCTGGTTAATACCTGGCAATGCATGGCAATCCCTGGCAACGCCTAGCAATGCATGGGTAATACCTGACACTACCTGGGCAATGCCTGGCAATGCTTGGGCAATGCCTGGCAATGCCTGGGAAATACCTGGCATTGCCTGGGCAATGCCAGGAAATACATAGGCTATGCCTTACAATGCCTGGCAATGCCTGGCAATGCCTGGGCAATGCCTGGCAATGCCTGGCAATGCCTGGGCAATGCATGGCAATGCCTGGCAAAGCCTGGGCAATGCTTGGCAATGCCTGGGCAATGCCTGGAAATCCCTGGAAATGCCTGGTAATGCTTGGACAAGGCCTGGACAATGCAGGGCAATGCCTGTGCAATGCGTGGCAATGCCTGGGCAATGCCTGGCAATGCCTGTCAATGCCTAGACACTGCCTAGAAATGTCCGGCAACGCTTGGCAATGCCTGGCAATGCCTGGCAATGCCTGGGCAATGGCTGGCAATGCCTGGAAAATGCCTTGGCAATGCCTGAACAGTGCCTGTCAATGACTCGACAATGCCTGGCAATGCGTGGGCAATGCTTGGCAATGTTTGGCAATGCCTGGGCAATGGTTGGGCAATGCCGGGCAATGCCATGACAATGCCTGGCAATGCCTGGGCAATGCCTGGTAATGTTTGGCAATGCCTAGCCATGAATGGCAAAGCCTGGCAATGCCTGGAAAATGCCTGGAAATGCTTTGGCAAATTGCCCAATGCTTGGGCATTACCCGGGGCAATGCCTGGCAATACCTTGGCAATGCCTGGCAATGCCTGGCAATGCCTGGAAATACCTGACAATGTCCGGCAATGCCTGGCAAAGCCTGGCAATGCCTTGACAATACCTGGCAATGCGTGGGCAATGCCTGGCAATGCATGGGCAATGCTTGGCAATGCCCGACAATGCCTGGGCAATGCTTGCGAAATGCCTGGCAATACCTGGGCAATGCCTAGCAACGCTTGGCAATTTGGGAATGCGTTGACAATGCCTGGCAATGCCTGACAATGCCTGGCAATGCCTGGGAAATTCCTTGCAATGCCTGGGCAGTGCATGGCAATGCCTGGCACTGCTTGGCAATGCCTAAGCAATGCCAGGCAATGCTTGGGCAATGCATGGCAATGCCTGGGCAATGGTTGGGCATGTCGAAATCTACATCAAGAACCACACGGGTCAGCCAAGGTCGCCCTGGTGCACCCCAACCCTTTCCGGAGAACTCAACCAACAGGAAAAGGGAAAGCCAAGCGGAACCCGGTTCACCTCCCGCACCCTGCTGCCCAAACGGCTCGGAAGGCATAACCAATCAGATTCCTCTGGTCTGACCATCCGGCCGTCCAAACACACCACGTCCAACGCCAACGCAACCCCGACACCACGTATCGACCAGCAAGATCTGCCGACAGTGGCCCTGCTCCCTGGTCTGTTCTCCGTGGCAACATCAAAGGATCGGGAGAAGAAGCACGCCCCCCACCTAACATGGGAGGACTCCCAAGACCATAAGACAAAGTGGAACCGCATCGCTCCCTCGCACCGCACAGACATCGCAGCCGCAGCAACAGCACAATGGTGGCTCCGGCTTCATGTCTCGCACCGCCCACCCTGATGGGTGTAGACACTTGTAACCTAGTTCCCTAGACTAGTACTAATAGCAGTAGGATCCATGTAATCAATTGCCTCAGTCAATTCCTCCTCAATACTCTTCATCATCAATTGCCTCCGCTCAATTGCCGCTCTTCGCTTCATCACTCTCATCACAGTGATCGTCCAACCCGGCTCAACTATCTATCAGCTTCGCTAAGATCATCTTGTCCAAGCTATAGTCTGGTTCTTGCTCTCGTCTCACACTCCTTGAAGCATTCATTCACCAAGGAGCTCGAACCGCAGAAATCTTCAGTCAAAGCGCTTCGGCTGTCAGCCTCGCTTCATCACTCTTGATCACGTATCGTCAGCGCTTCGTTGCTCCCGCTCCTCGCGCTATTCTCTCCTGACGATATACTTCTGGTCCTGCTGTGACGTCATCCTCCGTCAAGTCTCCCGCATCTTCGTGGCTTCTTCCGAGCCATCTGCACCTGAGCATATTCTGCTGCTCTCATTTTCCTGACATGGTATCAGAGCCGAGCGAAAGCTCCTGGCTCCATTCTCTGCCGCATTGACTGACGCCTGAAATGCCGCCTCGAGCCGTGCCGCCGATATAGGCCAGTCACAACGCCGTCTCTTCCAACTGCTGGCACAAAGGGACTATGTATGGGCACAGCCTCAACGTACCAGCAGCAGCCAGCATCACAGGCATGCCCTCCCGCAGCAGTATTAATAACAACAGCAGCCATCCATTCGTCTCCTCCTCCGCTTCAAACTCCTCGAGGCGCCTTTGCACCATTCAACTTCTCCTGCAGTGTTGACCACGAGCACTAAAACTGTGAATGGGCATGGTCTGGTGACAGCGTTACACACAACTGCAGCATCATTCTTCCCTAACCATCACAGCAGCAGTCGTCTTTTCGCCAGCAAAAGCAGGACAAGTCTTCCGTCGAAGTAATGACATCCTTTGACATTTGACAACACACTGTCATCCTCCACCATGAGATTCTCTCAAGACAAAGAGGAGGCACTTGGATGCCTCCTCTTTGGACTCGCAGCCCTGATCGGTTATATCCCGCGCCTCAACTATAGCCTTACCCTCGAACTCACCTGCTCTAGGATCATGGTGATTCTCCTGGTAATCGGATTACTTCTGGCACCTCTCCCCAAACGAGCAACTACCAGGAAACTTCGATCATCTGCGTCGTCCAGTCAAATCCCCCCTACACCTATGACACCATCTTCCTCGCGGGAAACCAGTGGCTCAGCAGCAGTTGCACCTTCCTCCGCAAACGATGCAACCAACATCATGACGTTCGAATACACTCCACCTCCTTGAGAAGCCCTTCCTCACTTCCAGGATGATTACATGGACTACTACTACGATGACTACCTCTATCCTGATGAACCATTCTCCTTGCCTCAAGACGACTCCTCAACTGAATTTCCTCATCCCACAGCCACGATGGGTCTTCTCCTCTTTTCGAACACCCCAATCTTCTCTCACGAAGAACTGAACAAGTTCATGCTTCGGAACTACGGCACCTCCATTGAAGGAGTCACCACGCAGCAGCCGAACATTTCCTCTACCATCACGCCTCCACCATCACAAATCAAGCTCCCTCTCACAAATGAAACGACACCACGCTCACTATGCTCACCTTCTGTCACCAAGACAACAGATCGCTACATCCCGCCTCAAAAGCGAGTACAGCTGCTCAAAAACACTGCGACCCCAACATCAGCAACTCCCTCCACCATTTCCAATTCCAACAACTTCTGTGAGAATTCTGCACCCTCCAATACTCCCGCTTCACTGCCAGCTAACAAACCCCTGTCTACACCAAAACCCACTCTGCCAAGTCCCTCCACTTCCTCAGCAGATATGACAGCACCACAACCTACCCCTGCAGTCTCTCCTGGTTTTTCTCATACAGTATTCCCTTCTCCACCATCACAAGTTGACATATCCCACTCAAACACTTGTATTGGGTCTCCTACCTCAGCAAACTTGTCCCGCAACTGCCAGGCAACTGCTCATCTGCCTCAAAACACTCCCGAGGGACTACCAGGTGAAATCCCTGAAAAACCACCAGGGCCGTAATCAAGTCATCTGCCATCTACGGGACCCCCAAGTACAACCTCTTCCATTTCTCAGCACGGGTCCATCTGGAGATCATCCTTGAACTCCTCCACGATCCAACTCTCAGTACTAATGGCATACCTGTTACCAGAACAAACTTCTCTGACAACATCACTTGAGTCCTTTCTCCTTCCCCCATCTCTGCAAAGCATCACACCTCCGCAACCTTCGCCCGTCTGGAATTCCATCACCACCGCCCAACTGCTGTCACTATGCTATCACCCTTCCTCTGAGCCTATCTCTGACTCAGCATGGACACAGGGCTCCATCAGTTCAGCAGCTTCTCCCCTTCAGATCCTTCAAACTACGCAACCTCCTATCACTCAATCTCCACATCATCAGTGGGCTGTTGAAAAGCAACTGGGGTCAGTCCTTGGAGTCTTTCTTGCAAGCCGTGTGCTATTGAAGGGGGCTGTCGGAATCTACATCAAGAACCACACAGCTCAGCCAAGGTCGCCCTGGTGCACCCCAACCCTTTCCGGAGAACTCAACCAACGGGAAAAGGAAAAGCCAAGCGGAACCCGGTTCACCTCCCGCGCACTGCTGCCCAAACGGCTCGGAAGGCATAACCAATCAGATTCCTCTGGTCTGACCATCCGGCCGTCCAAACACACCACGTCCAACGCCAACGGAACCCCGACACCACGTATCGACCAGCAAGATCTGCCGACAGCGGCCCTGCTCCCTGGTCTGTTCTCCGTGGCAACATCCAAGGATCGGGAGAAGAAGCACGTCCCCCAACTAACATGGGAGGACTCCCAAGACCATAAGACGAAGTGGAACCGCATCGCTCCCTTGCACTGCGCAGACACCGCAGCCACAACAACAGCACAATGGCGGCTCCGGCTTCATGTCTCGCACCGCCCACCCTGATGGGTGTAGACACTTGTAACCTAGTTCCCTAGACTAGTACTAATAGCAGTAGGATCCATGTAATCAATTGCCTTAGTCAATTCCTCCTCAATACTCTTCATCATCAATTGCCTCTGCTCAATTGCCGCTCTTCGCTTCATCACTCTCATCACAGTGATCGTCCAACTTGGCTCAACGATCTATCAGCTTCGCTAAGATCATCTAGTCCAAGCTATAGTCTGGTTCTTGCTCTCGTCTCACACTCCTTAAAGCATTCATTCACCAAGGATCTCGAACCGCAGAAATCTTCAGTCAAAGCGCTTCGGCTGTCAGCCTCGCTTCATCACTCTTGATCACTTATTGTCAGCGCTTCATCGCTCCCGCTCCTCGCACTATTCTCTCTTGTTGGTATACTTCTGGTCCGGCTGTGACGTCATCCTTCGTCAAGTCTCCCGCATCTTCGTGGCTGCTTCCGAGCCATCTGCACCTCAGCATATTCCGCTGCTCTCATTTTCCTGACAGGGCAATGCCAGGCAATGCGAAGGAAATGCATGGCAATGACTGGGCAATGCCTGGTAATGCCTGGCAAGGCATAGCAATGACTGGCAAAGCCTAGAAATGCCTGGCCAATGCCTGGAAATGCTTGGGCAATGCATGGTAATGCCCGGCAATGCCTGGCAATGCCTGACAATGTCTGGCAATGCCTGGCAAAGCCTGGCAATTCCTGGACAATGCCTGGCAATGCCTGGCAATGCCTTGGCAATTCCTGGCAATGCTTGGGCAGTGCATGGCAATGCCTTGCACTGCTTGGCAATGCCTGCGCAGTACCTAACAATGATTGGACAATGCTTGGCAATGCCTAGGCAATACCTGGCAATGCCTGGAAATGCCTGGCAACGCCTAACAATGCCTAGGTTATGCCTGGCACTGCCGGGGAAATGCCTGGCAATGCTTGGGCAGAGCCTGGCAATGCCAGGGCAATACCTGGCAATGCCTAGTAATGCCTGACAACGCCTGGCAATGCCTGACAATGCCTGACAATGCTTGGGCAATACCTGGCAATGCGTGGCAATGCCTGACACTACCTGGGCAATGACGGGCAATACGTGGGTAATGCCTTACAATGCCTGGCAATGCCTGGTAATGCCGGGGCAATGCTTGGCAATGCCTGGCAATTCCTGGCAATGCTAAGTCATTGCCTGGCAATGCCCAGGCAACGCCTGGCAATGCCCGGCAATTCTCCAGCAATGCCTGGCAATGCCCGGGCAATGCCTCGCAATTCCTGGTAATGCCTGGCAATATATGGGTAATGCCTGGCAATGCCTGGCAATGCCTGGAAATGCCTGGGCAATGCCTGGCAATGCCTGGACAATGCATGGCAATACCTGCGCAATGCCTGGGAATGCCTTACAATGCTTGGAAATACCTAAGCAATGCTTGGCAATGCCTAGGCAATGCCTGGCAATGCCTGGGCAATGCCTGGTAATGCATGGCAATGCATGGCAATACGTGAGCAATGCCTAGAAATGCCTGGGCAATGCCTGGCAATGCCTGGGCAATACCTGGTAATGCCTTGGTAATGCCTCGACAATGCCTGGCAATGCCTGGCAATGCTCGGCAATGCCTGGACAATGCCTGGCAATGCCTCGCAATGCCTGGGCAATTCCTGGCAATGCCTGGGCAATGCATGGCAATGCCTGGCACTGTTTGGCAATGCCTCGGCAGTGCCTGGCAATGCTTGGGCAATGCCTGGTATTTCCTGGGCAATACCTCGCAACGCCTAGAAATGCCTGGCAACGCCTAACAATTCCTGGGTAATGCCTGGCATTGCCGGGGCAATGCTTGGCAATGCCTGACAACGCCTGGCAATGCCTGACAATGCCTGACATTGTCTGGGTAATGCATGGCAATGCGTGGTAATGCCTGGCAATGCCTGGCAATGACTGACACTACCTGGGCAATGCCAGGCAATACGTGGGCAATGCCTTACAATGCCTGGCAATGCTTGGCAATGCCTGGGCAATGCATGGCAATGCCTGGAAATGCCTGGGCAATGCATGGCAATGCCTAACAATGCCGAGACAATGTATGGTATTGTCGGGGCAATGCCTGGAAATGCCCGGCAATGCCTGGAAATGCCTAAGCAATGCTTGGCAATGCCTAGGAAATTCCCGGCAATGCCTGGAAATGCCTGGCAATACCTGAGCAATGCCTCGACAATGCCTGGCAATGCCTCGGCAGGGCCTGGCAATGCCTGGCAATGCCTGGGCAATGCCTGGTAATGCATTGGCAATGCCTCGACAATGCCTGGCAATGCTTGCCAATGCCTGGCAATGCCGGGGCAATGCATGGCAATGCATGGCAATGCCTGGCAATGTCTGGACAATGCATGGCAATACCAGGCATTGCCAAGCATTACTAGGCATTTCCCAGGCATTGCCAGGCATTGCCCAAGCATTGCCCAGGCATTGCCAGATATTGCCAGGCATTGCCCAGGCATCGCCATGCATTGCCAAGCATTTCGAGGCATTGTCCAGGCATTGCCAGGCATTTCCCAGGCATTGCTAGGCATTGCCCAGGCGTTCCCAGGCTTTGCGAGGCATCTCCAAGCATTGCCTAAGCATTGCCATGCATTTCCCAGGCATTGCCAAGCATTGCCAGCCATTGCCAGGCACTACCTAGGCATTGCAAGGCATTGCCTAGGCATTGCCAGGCATTGCCCAGGCATTGCCAAGCATTGCCAGGTATTGCCAGGCTTTGCCAAGCGTTGCCCATGCATTTTCAGGCATTACCCTGGCATTGCCAGGCATTGTAAGGCATTGTCCACGCATTTCCAGGCATTGCTTAGGCATTGCCAGGCATTGCCAGCCATTGACAGGCATTGCCCAAGCATTGCCAGGCATTGCGAGGCATTTTCAGGCATTGCCATGCATTGCCACGCATTGCCCAGGCATTGCCAAGCATTGCCTATGCATTACCAGGCATTGTGAGGCATTCCCAGGCGTTGCCAGGCATTGCCAGGAATTGCCACGTATTGCCCAGGCATTGCCAAGCATTGCCCAAGCATTACAGGGCATTGCCCAGGCATTACCAGGAATTGCCTAAGCATTGCCAAACGTTGCCACACATTGCCAGGCATTACTAGGCAATACCCAGGCATTGCCAGGCATTGCCCTGGCATTGACAGGCGTTGCCCAAGCATTGCCCAGGCATTGCTAGATATTGCCAGGCATTGCCTAGGCATCGCCAGGCATTGCCAGGCATTTCTAGGCATTGCCCAGGCATTGCTAGGCATTGCCCATGCATTGCCAGGCATTTTCCAGGCGTTGTCAGGCTTTGACAGGCATTGCCAGGTAGTGCCAGGCATTACACAAGCATTGCCAGGCATTGCCGAGTCAATGGCAGGCATTGCAAGACAATGCCCGGTATTACCCTAACATCGTCAGGCATTGCACAGGCATTGTCGAGCATTGCCCAGGCATTGTCCGGCATTACCATGCATTACCTTGGCATTAGTAGGCATTATACAAGCATTGCTGGGCATTCCTCAGGCATTGCCAGGCATTGCCCAGGGATTGTCAGGCATTGCCAGGCATTGCCAGGCATTACACAGGCATTGCCAGGCATTGCCCAGGCATTGCGAGGCATGACCTAGGCATTTCCATGCATTGTTATGCATTGCCAGGCATTGCTAGGCATTGCCAGGCATTGCCATGCATTGTCCAGGCATTGACAGGCATTGCCAAGCATTGCCAGGCATTGCCAGGCATTGTCCAGGCATTACAAGGCATTGCCAGGCATTGCATAGGCATTGTCCAGGCATTGCTAGGCTTTGCTAGGCATTGCCATGCGTTGCTATGCATTGCCAGGCATTGCTAGGCATTGCCATGCATTACCAAGGCATTGCCAGGTATTGCCAGGAATTGCCCAGGCATTGCCAGGCATTACCAGGCATTGCCGAGGCATTACCAGGCGTTGTCGAGACATTACTCAGGTATTGCGAGGCATTGCCAGGCATTGCCAGGCATTGCTCAGGCATTGGCAGACATTGCCTAGGCATTACCAGGCATTGCTTAGGCATTGCCAGGCATTGCCATGCATTGCCTAGGCATTGCCAGGCATTGTCCAGGCATTGCCAGGCATTGCCCAGGCATTTATAGGCATTGCCAGACATTGCCAAGCATTACTCATATAGTGCCAGGCATTGCCATGCATTGCCCTGGCATTGCCAGGCATTGCTGGAGCATTGACTAGCATTGCCAGGCATTGCTTACGCATTGCCAGGCATTGCCTTAGCATTGCCAAGCATTGACAGGCATTGCAAGGCATTACCCAGGCATTTCCTAGGCATTGCAAGGCATTGAAAGGCGTTGCCCACGTATTGCCTGGCATTGCCCAAGTATTGCCAGGCATTGCCAGGCATTGCCGAGGCCTTGCATGGTAATGCCTGGCAATGCATGGCAATGATAGGCAAAGTCTTGCAATGCCTGGGCAATGCTTGGAATTGCTTGGGCAATGCCTGAAAATGCCTGGGCAATGCCTGCACAATGCCTGGCAATATCCGGTAACGCCTGGCAATGCTTGGCAATGCCTGGATAATGCCTGGCAATGCCTGGGCAATGCCTGGACAATGCCTGGATGATGCCTCGCAATGCCTAGACAATGCCCGATAATGCTAGGCAATGCCTGGTAATGCCTGGCAAAGCCTGGCAATGCCTGGGCAAAGCCTAGCAATGCCTGGACTATGCCTGGAAATGCCTGGTAATGCCTGCGCAATACCAAGACAATGCCTGGCAATGCCTGGATAATGCCTGGCAATGCCTGGGCAATGCCTGGAAATGTTTGGCAATGCCAAGGAAATGCTTGGGCAATGCCTGGCAATGCCTGGCAATGCCTGGGTAATGCCTGGCAATGACTAGCAAAGCCTGGCAATGCATGGTAACGTCTGGCAATGCTTGGGCAATGCCTGGCAATGCCTGGGCAATGCCGGTAATGCTGGAGCAATGCTTGGCAATGCCTACGCAATACGTGGCAATGCCTGGCCATGCCTGGCAATGCCTGCCAATGCCTGACAATACTTGGTAATGCCTGGGTAATGCCTGGCAATGCCTGGGCAATGCATGGCAATGCCTGACAATACCTGACAATGCCTGGCAATGCCTGGCAATGCCTGGGCAATGCCTGTCAATGGCTGGCAATGCCTGGCAATGCATGGGCGCTGCCTGGCAATGCGTGAAGAATACCTTACAATGTCTGGCAATGCCTGGGTAATGCCTGGAAATGCCTAGGTAACACCTGGCAATGCCTGGCAATACCTGGCAACGCTTGGCAATGCCTGGGTAATGCATGGCATTGCCTGGAAATGCCTCGCAATGCCTGGGCAATGCCTAGCATTGCCTAGGTAGTGCCTGGAAATTGCTGGCAATGCTTGGCAATGCATGGCAATGCTTGGGCAATGCCTGACAATACCTGGGCAATGTCTAGCAATGCTTGGCAATGCCTCGCAATACCTGGACAATGCCTGGCAATGCCTGGCAATGCCTCGTAAAGCGTGGCAATGCCTGGGCAATGCCTGGCAATGCCAGGGCAGTGCCTGGCAATGGCTGGCAATGCTTGGCAATGCTTGGGCAATGCCTGGCAATGCTTTGGCAATGCCTGGCAATACATTGGCAATGCCTGACAATGCCTGGCTATGCACGGTAATACTTGGACAATGCCTGGCAAAGCCTGGCAATGCTTGGGCAATGCCCGGCAATGCCTGGCAATGCCGGGCAATACCTAGGCAATGCCTGGCAATGCCTGGACAATGCGTGGCAATGCATGGGCAATGCCTGACAATCCATGATAATGCCTGGCAATGCCTGGACAATGCCTAGAAATGCCTGGGCAATGCAAGGCATTGCCTGGGCAAAGCCTGGCAATGCCCAGGGAATGCATAGACAATGCCTGGCAATGCGTGGACAATGACCAGTAATGCCTGGGCAATGCCTGGCAATGCTTGGCAAAGCCTAGCAATGCCTGGGCAATGCCTAGCAAAGTCTGGACAATGCCTCAAAATGCCTGGTAATGCCTGTACAATGCGTGGACAATGCTTGATAATGACTGGGCAATGCCTCGCAATACCAGGGCAATGCCTGGGAAATGCCTGGTAATGCGTGGCAATGCCTAGCAATGACTGGCAAAGCCTGGCAATGCCTGGCCAATGCCTGGAAATTCTTGGGCAATGCCTTGGTAATGCATGGGAATGCCTGGCAATGCCTGACAATGTTCGGCAATACCTGGACAATGGCTGGTAATGCGTGGGCAATGCCTGGGCAATGCTTGGCAATGCCTGGGCAATTCTTGGGCAATACCTGGCAATACATGGGCAATGCCTAGCAATGCATGGCAATGCCTGGTAATGCTTGGACAATGCCTGACTATGCATGGCAATGCCTGGCAATGCTTGGGCAGTTCCTGGCAATACCTGAGCAGTGC
Organism: Penium margaritaceum; assembly: GCA_023375785.1. Lineage (NCBI taxonomy): Eukaryota > Viridiplantae > Streptophyta > Zygnematophyceae > Desmidiales > Peniaceae > Penium > Penium margaritaceum. Next base: position 62,549 of record SZWC01011401.1, read on the forward strand.
ATGGCAATGCGTGGCACTGCTTGGCAATGCATGGGCAGTGCCTGACAATGCTTGGACAATGCCTGGCAATGCCTCGGCAATACCTAACAATGCATGGCAATGCATGGAAACGCCTGGCAATGTCTGGGTAATGCCTAGCACTACTTGGGCAATGCCTAGCAATGCTTGGGCAATGCCTGGCAATTCCTTGGCAATACCCGGCAATGCCTGGCAATGCCTGACAACGCCTGGCAATGCCTGACAAAGCCTGACAATGCTTGGGCAACGCCTGACAATCCGTGGGCAATGCCTGGCAATGCCTGACATTGCTTGGCAATGCCTAGCAATGCCTGGGCAATGCCTGGTAATGCCTGGCAATACCTGGCAATGCCTGGGCAATGCCAGGCAATACGTGGGTAATGCCTTACAATGCCTGGCAATGCCTGGGAAATGCCTGGGCAATGCCTGGCAATGCATGGCAATGCATGGCAATGATAAGGAAATGCCTGGCAATGCATAGGCAATGCCTGGCAATGCCACGCAATGCTCTAGCAATGCTTGGCAATGCCCGGGCAATACCTGGCAATGCCTGTAAATGCCTGGGCAATGCCCGGACAATGCCTGGCAATGCCTGGACAATGCTTGGCAATGCGTGGCAATGCCTAAGCAATGCCTGGCAATGCCTAGGCAATGCTTGGCAATGCCTGGGCAATGCCTGGCAATGCCTGGCAATACCTGAGTAATGTCTCGGCAATGCTTGGCAATGCCTGGGCAATGCCTGGTAATGCGTCTCAATGCCTGGGAACTTCCCGGCAATGCATGGCAATGCCTTGGTGGTGCATGGCAATGCCTAGCAATGCCTAGCAATGCATAGCAATACCTGGCAATGCCTCGCAAAGCCTAGCAATGCCTGGATGATGCCTGGGCAATGCTTGGCAATTCCTGGGCAATGCTTGGCAATGCCTAGACAATGTCTGGTAATGCCTAGCAATGCCTGGCAATGCCTGGGAAATGCTTAGGCAATGCGTGGCAATACCTGGGCAATGCCTAGCAACGCTTGGCAATGCCTAGCAATGCTTGGACAATGCTTGGCAATGCGTGGCAATGCCTGGCAATGCTTGGGCAATTCCTGGCAATGCCTGGGCAGTGCATGGAAATGCCTGGCACTGCTTGGCAATGCCTGGGCAGTGCCTGACAATGCTTGGACAATGCATGGCAATGCCTCGGGAATACCTAGCAATGCCTGGCAATGCCTGGCAACGCCTGGCAATGTCTGGGTAATGCCTGGCACTACCGGGGCAATGCCTAGCAATGCTTGGGCAATGCATTGCAATGCCTGGGCAATACATGGCAATGCCTGGCAATGTCTGACAACGCCTGGCAATGCCTGACAAAGCCTGACAATGCCTGGGCAATGCCTGGCAATCCGTGGGCAATGCCTGGCAATGCCTCACATTGCCTGGTAATGCCTAGCAATGCCTGGGCAATGCCTGGTAATGCCTGGCAATGCCTGGCAATGCCTGGGCAATGCCAAGCAATACGTGGGTAATGCCTTACAATGCCTAGAAATGCCTGGGAAATGCCTCGGCAATGCCTTGCAATGCCTGGCAATGCATGGCAATGCTAAGGCAATGCCTGGCAATGCCTAGGCAATGCCTGGAAATGCCACGCAATGCTCTAGCAATGCTTGGCAATGCCCGAGCAATACCTGGCAATGCTTGGCAATGCCTGTAAATGCCTGAGCAATGCCTGGCAATGCCTGGACAATGCCTGGAAATGCCTCGGCAATGCTTGGCAATGCCTATCAATGCCTAAGCAATGCCTGGCAATGCCTAGGCAATGCCGGGCAATGCTTTGGCAATGCCTGGGCAATGCCTCGCAATGCCTGGCAATACCTGAGTAATGTCTCTGCAATGCCTGGCAATGCCTGGGCAATGCGTGGTAATGCCTGTCAATGCCTGGGAACTTCCTGGCAATGCATGGCAATGCCTTGGTAATGCATGGCAATGCCTAGCAATGATTGGCAATGCATAGCAATACCTAGCAATACCTCGCAAAGCCTAGCAATGCCTGGATGATGCCTGGGCAATGCCTGACAATTCCTGGGCAATGTTTGGCAATGCCTAGACAATGCCTGGCAATGCCTCTCAATGCCTGGCAATGCATGGGCAATGCCTAGTAATGCCTTGGCAATGCCTCGACAATGCCTGGCAATGCCTGGCAATGCCTGGCAATAATTGGAAATGCCTGGCAATGCCTGGCAATGCCTGGACAATGCATGGCAATGCCTGGCAAGGCCTAGCAATGCCTGGCAATGCCTAATAATGCATGGCAATGCCTAGGTCATGCATCGCAATGCTTGGGCAATGCCTGGCAATGCCTGGCAATGCCTGGCAATGCCTGGGCAATGCCTGGTAATGCATGGGCAATGCCTAGCAATGCTTGGATAATGCCTAGAAATGCCAGGGCAATGCATGGTAATGCCTGGCAATGCCTGGGTAATGCTCTGCAATGCCTAGGCAATGCCTGGCATTGCAAGGGCAATACCTAGCATTGCCTGGCAATGCCTGACAATGCCTGGGCAATGCTTGGCAATGCATGGGTAATTGCTCGAGTAGCTTCACAACTTGTAGTTGCTGGTTCCATCAGGCTTCACAGCAAGCTTTGGGAGACCAGACAGAGCTAGGGCGAAGGCCATAACGTAGTTGTCGTAGAGGTAATGATAAACTGAGTGATGAGAGGCAGCTCGAGAGAGCGGTGTGGAACAGCAACACGATGAAGGGGCAGCTGCTAGTGAGAATGAAAGGCAAGTGAAATGAGGACAAAGAGGAATGTCGGCGTGAGATACTGCTGCGAAGGAAGAGGGAATGGGTGCAGGGACAAATCCACGTGCGCAGTTAGCGGAGATGAGCGGAAAACTGCTGCTGATGCAGAGGAGTGAGCGCATGGGCGGAACCTCGTGCGCAAAATCACCAAGAGGACGTGGAGTGGTGGTGTCACAACACCTTAGTCAGAAGACGCGCTGCCACGGTAAATCTTATGGCGACCACAGTTCTTTGAGGCGTGATGGAAGCGGAAGTGGGTGTGGCCAAAAGCAGCGAGCATGAAAACACCAGATGTGTTACTTGAGCTCTGATACCATGTCAGAAGATTGCTTGTACTTCCGGTGAGAGGACGCGGTCATAGAGACGAGAGTTGGAGGTTAGGGCAGAAGCACGAGCAGAAGCATAGTGGACGCGGCGACGTAACGCGGAATTGAGGCGGAAGCAAGAGGAAAGCAGAGGAATGTGATGTGGGTGCAGCACAGGACATGCGGGCTCTGAGGAATAGTGTAGTGCAGTAGGTGCAGCACTTGAGAGGGAACGACAGAAGCTTCCTCGAAGGTGCGGGCATTGCTGATGTATGAGTGACATTAGCACGACAAAACTGGACATAGTGCGAGAGCACGGGCGCTTGAGGAGGTAATGAAGGCAAAGGAACTGGAGGTGGCCCAAAGGGCGAGCCTAAGGAGGAATCCAATGGATTCATTTCTCAAATGAATACAAGGAATACAAATAGGTAGAAGCCTAGCCTAGCGCGCTTCGGGGAGCGGGCATAGAAACGATGTGGCGACTCGGGCAAAAGAGAGAAGGAGAGCCGCGAGACCACGATTCGGCTTTGCTAGCCGTACGCGAAGAGGAGTGACCTGCACAGGGACGATCTCCGCAGGTGCGTTTGCCTTGACCGCTGTTGCACGAAAACCGTTGGGTCGGTAGTGGCGAGCTTCGCACGAAAGTCGGTCGTGGGACCGTTCGGACTTTGGTCGTATGGCTCCGGAGATGATCCTGCGCGGTTACTTTTTATTTTCTCGGTGGCTGCACCCCTTGAAGCAATCTCCGAGATAATGTCTGACATTCCAAGCATTGCCAAGCATTGTCCAGGCATTGCCGAGCATTACCCTGGCATTGCCAGGCATTGTCAGGATTTGCCAGGCATTGCCAAGCATTGCCCAGGCATTGCACAGGCATTGTCCATGCATTGCCAGGTATTGCCAGGCATTCCTCATGCATTGTCAGGTATGGCTAGGCATTGCCAGGCATTGCCAGGCATTGCCCAAGCATTTCTAGGCATTGTCCAGGCATTGCGAGACAATGCCAAGCATTTCAGGCATTGCCCAGGCATTGCCAGGCATTGCCCAGGCATTGCCAGGCATAGCCAAGCATTGCCAGGCATTGCCTAGGCATTGCTAGGCATTGTCCAGGCATTGCCAAGAATTGCCAGTCATTGCCACGAATTGCCAGGCATTGCCAGGCATTGCCAGGCATTGCCCAAGCATTGCCAAGCATTCCCACGCTTAACCCAGGCATTGCCAGGCATTGCCAAGCATTGCCCAGGCATTGCCGGGCATTGCTCAGGCATTACCAGGCATTTCAAGGCATTGCCCAGGGATTGCCATGCATTGTGAGTCATTCTCAGGCATTGCCAGGCATTGTCCAAGCCTTGCCAAGCATTACCCAGGCATTGCCAGGCATTGTCCGGGCACTACCAAGCATTGTCCAGACATTGCTAGGCATTACCAGGCATTGCCAGGCATTGTCCAGGCATTGCCTGGGCATTGTCAGGCATTGCCACGAATTGCCAAGCATTGCCAGGCATTCCTAAAGCATTGCAAGGCTTTGCTCAAGCATTGCCAAGCATTGCCAGGAATTGCCTAGGCATTGCCTGGCATTACCCAGGCATTGCGAGGCATTACCCAAGAATTGCCAGGCATTGCCCAGGCATTGCCAGGCACTGCCAGGCATTGCCATGCATTGCCGAGGCATTGCCAGGCATTGCCCAGGAATCCCAGGCATTGCCAGGCATTGCCATGCATTGCCATGCATTGCCCATGCATTGCCAGGCATTACCCAGGCATTGTGAGGCATTGTTTGACATTGCCAGGCAGTGGCAGGTATTGCCCAGGCATTGCTAGGCATTACCGGGCATTCTGCAGACATCACCAGGCATTTCCTGGGCATTGCCAGGCATTGCTTGGCATTGCCAGGCATTGTCCAAGCATTGCCAGGCGTTGCCAGCCATTGCCCAAGCATTGCCAGGCATTGCCAGGCATTGCCAAACATTACCAAGGCATTGCGAGGAATTGCCAAGCATTGCCAGGCATTGCCCAGGCATTACCAGGCATTGCTAGGCATTATCAAGCATTGCCCAGGCATTGCCAGGCATTGCCCAGGCATTGCCGAGGTATTTCCAGGCATTGCCTGGGCAATGCCTAGCATTGCCTGGGCAATTCCTGGCAATTCCTTGCAATGCCTGACAATGCCAGGGCTATGCCTAGCAATGCCTGGTAATGCCTATGCAATGCCTGGCAATGCCCAGCAATGCCTGGCAATGCTTGGCATTTCCTGGCAATGTCTTTGCAATGCTTGGGCAATGCCTGGCAATACCTAAGCAATGCCTTGTAATGCCTGTCAATGCGTAGAAATGCCTGGGCAATGCCTGGCAATTCTTGACAATGCCTAGCAATGCCTTGGCAATGTTGGGCAATGTTGGGCAATGCCAAGCAATGCCTGGCAATGTCAGGGTAACGCCAAGCAATGTCTCCGCAATCCTTGCCAATGCTCGGCAATGCCTAACAATGCTTGGCAATGTCTGGGTAATGCGTGGTAATCCCTGGAAGTGCATGGCAATGCCTAGGCAATGCCTGGCAATGCTTGCGTAATGCCCGACAATGCGTGGCAATACCTGGCAATGCCTGGGCAATGCATGGCAATGCCTGGCAAGGCATGGGCAATGCATGTGCAATGCTTGGGCAATGCCTGGGAATGCTCCGCAATGCCTGGTAATGCTTGACAATGCCTGGCAATGCCAGGGTAATGCCTGGCAATGCCTGGCAATGCCTGGGAAATGCATGGCAATGCCTTGTTATGCTTAGCAATGCCTGGAGAATGCCTAGCGATGCCTAGCAAAGCCTGGACAATGCTTGGAAAAGCCTGGCAATGGCTAGGCAATGCCTGGAAATGCCTGGGAATGCCTACGCAATTCCTGGCAATGCCTGGAAATGCTTCTACAATGCATGGGTAAAGCCTGGGTAATGCCTGACAATGCCTGACAATGCCTGGCAATGCCTACCAATGCCTGACAATGCCTCAGCAATGCCTGGGCAATGCCAGGCAATTCCTGGCAATGCCTGGGCAACGGTTGACAATGCCTGGCAATGCATGGCAATGCCTGGCAATGCCTAGGAATGCCTGGCAATGCCTGGGCAACGCTTGGCAATGCCTGTGCAATGACTGTCAATGCCTGGCAATGCCTGGACAATGCCTGGGTAATGCCTGGCAACGTCTGGGAAATGCCTGGTAATGCCTGGGCAATGATTGGCAATGCCTGGCAATGCCTAGTAATGCCCGGGCAATGCGTGGTAATGCATGGCAATGCCTGGGCTATGCCACGCAATGCCTTGGAATGCCTAGGCAATGCCTGGCAATGCAAAGCAATGCTTGGGCAATGCTTGGTAATGCCTGGCAATGTCTGGCAATGCATGGGCAATGCTTGGACAATGCCTCGCAATGCCTTGACAATGCTTGGGCAATGCTTGGGCAATGTCTGGCAATGCCTAGCAATACCTGGGCAATGCCTGGCAATGCATGGCAATGCCTAGGCAATGTCATCCAATGCCCGGCACTGCCCGCAAATGCTTGGCAATGCTTGGGCAATGCCTAGACAATGCCTGGCAATGCCTGGCAATGTCTGGAAATGCCAAGGCAATGTCTAGTAATGCCTGGATAATGCATGGCAATGCCTGGGCAATGCCTAGCAATGCCTGGGCAATGCATGGCAAAGATTGGTAATGTCAAGCAATGCATGGCAATGCCTCGGCAATGCCTAGCAAAGTGTGGCAATGCCTGTGTAATGCCCGGCAATGCATGGCAATGCCTGGCAATGCCTGGCAATGCATGGGCAATGCCTGGCTGGCAATTCCTCGGAATGCCTGGAAATGCCTGGGCAATGCATGGCAATGCCGGGAAGGTGCGTGGCAATGCCTGGCAATGTCTGGGCAATGCCGGGCAATGACAAGCCATGCCTCGAAATGCGTGGGCATGCCTGGACAATGCCTAGGTAATGCCAAGCGATGTCTTAGCAATGCGTGGTAATGCCTAGCAATGCATGGGTAATGCCTAGAAATGCTTGGCAATGCCTGGCAATGCCTGGGCAATGCTTGGCAATGCTTGGGAATGCCTGGCAATGCTTGGGCAATGCTTGGCAATGGTTGACAATGCCCGGGCAATGCCTAGCAATGCCTGGCACTGCTTGGCAATGCCTGGCAATGCCTGGGCAATTCCAGGCAATGCTTGGCAATGCCTGGCAATGCCAAGCAATGCTTGGTAATGCTTGGACAATGCCTGGAAATGCCTGGGAATGCCTAGGTAATGCCTGGCAATGCTTGGCAATGCTTGGCAATTCTTCCCAATGCCTCGGCAATGCCTGGCAATGCCTAGCAATGCCTGAGCAATGCCTGGCAATGTCTAGGCAATACTTGGTAATGCCTGGCAATGTCTGGGCAATGCCAAGCAATGCCTGGATTTTGCCTTGGCAATTCCTGGCAATGCCTGGCAATGCCTGGAAATGCCTGAGCAATGCCTGGCAATGCCTGGGCAATGCCTAGCAATGCCTGGGCAATGTCTGGTAATGCCTGGGCAATGCCTGACAATGCCTAGGCAATGCTTGGCAATGCCTGACAATGTCTAGCAATGCATGGGCAATGCGTGGCAATGCCTGGCAAGGCCTGAGTAATGCCTAGTAATGCATGGGCAATGTTGGCAATGCCTGGCAATGCATGGCAATACCTGGGCTATGCCTGGCAATGCCTGGCAATGCGTGGGCAATGCCTGGCAATGCATGGCAATGCCTAGGCAATGACTGGAAATGATTGGCAATGCCCGGTAATGCTTGGGGAATGCCTGGACAATGCCTGGAAATGCTTGCCAATGCCCGGGCAATGCCTCATAATGCATGGGCAATGAATGGCAATGCCTGGAAAATGCCTGGCAATGCCTCGGCAATGCATGGCAAAGCCTGGCAAAGTCAAGCAATGCCTGGGCAATGCCTAGCAATGCGTGGCAATGCCTGGGCAATGCCTGGCAATGCCTGACAATGTTTGGCAATGCCTTGCAATGCCTGGCAATGCCTGGCAATGCCTGGCAATGCATGGGCAATGCGTGGCAATGCCTGGGCAATGTCTGGCAATGCCTGGGTAATGCATGGCAATGCCTAGCACTGCTTGGCAATGCCTGGCAATGCCTGGGCAATTCCAGGCAGTGCTTGGTAATGCCTGGGCAATGTCTGGCAATGCCAAGCAATGCTTGGCAATGCTTAGACCGTGGCAATGCCTGGGCAATGCCGGACAATGACTGGCAATGCCTCGAAATGCATGGGCATGCCTGGACAATGCCTAGGTAATGCCAAGCGATGCCTCGGCAATGGGTGGTAATGCCTAGCAATGCATGGGTAATGCCTGGAAATGCTTGGCAATGCCTGGCAATGCCTGGGCAATACTTGGCAATGCTTGAGAATGCCTGGCAATGCTTGGGCAATTCTTGGCAATGGTTGGCAATGCCCGGGCAATGCCTAGCAATGCCTAGCACTGCTTGGCAATGCCTGGCAATGCCTGGGAAATTCCAGGCAATGCTTGGCAATGCCTGGGCAATGCCTGGCAATGCCTGGCAATGCCAAGCAATGCTTGGCAATGCTTAGACAATGCCTGGCAATACCTGGCAATGCCTATGTAATGCCTGGCAATGCTTGGCAATGCCTGGCGATTCCTGGCAATGCCTCGGCAATGCCTGGCAATGCCTAGCAATGCCTGAGCAATGCCTCGCAATGCATGGGCAATACTTGGCAATTCCTGGCAATGCATGGGCAATGTCAGGCAATGCCTTGACAATGCCTTGACAATGCCTGGGCAATGCCTGGCAATTCCTGGCAATGCATGGAAATGCCTGAGCAATACCTGGAAATGCCTTGTCAATGCATAGCAATGCCTAGGCAATGCCTGGTAATGCTTGGGCAATGCCTGACAATGCCAAGGCAATGCCTGGCAATGCCTGTGCAATGCCTGGCAATGATTGGGCAATGCCTGGGTAATGCCTAGCAATGCCTAAGCAATGCCTGAGTAATGCCTGGCAATGCCTGGAAATGCCTAGCAATGCGTGGGCAATGCCTGGCAATGCCTGGCAATGCCTGGCAATGCGTTGCAAGGCTTGAGTAATTCCTAGTAATGCCTGGGTAATGCTTGGCAATGCCTGGCAATGCATGGCAATACCTGGGCTATTCCTGGTAATGCCAGGCAATGCGTGGGCAATGCCTGGCAATGCATGGCCATGCCTAGGAAATGACTGGCAATGATTGGCAATGCCCGGTAATGCTTGGGAAATGCCTGGGCAATGCCTGGCAATGCTTGGGAATGCCCGGGCAATGCCTCGTAATGCATGGACAATGAATGGCAATGCCTGGGCAATGCCTGGTAATGCCTGGGCAATGCATGGCAAAGCATGGCAATGTAAAGCAATGCCTGGCAATGCCTGGGCAATGCCTAGTAATGCGTGGCAATGCCTAGGCAATCCCTCGCAATGCCTGACAATGCTTGACAATGCCTCGCAATGCCTGGCAATGCCTTACAATGCTTGGAAATGCATGGGCAATGCGTGGCAATGCCTCGGCAATGCCTGGCAATGCCAGGGTGATGCATGGCAATGCCTGGACAGTTCGTGGCAATGCTTAGGCAATGCCGGACAATGACTGGCAATGTCTGGAAATGTGTGGGCATGCCTGTGCAATGCCTGAGTAATGCCAACCAATGCCTAGGTATTGCCTGATAATGCCTATCAATGCCTGAGCAATGCCTGGCAATGCTTGGCAATGCCTGGCAATGCCTGTGCAATGTTTGGCAATGCTTGGAAATGGCTGGCAATGCTTACACAATCTTCGACAATGCCCAGGCAATGCCTCGCAATGCCTAGCACTGTCTGGCAATGCCTGGCAATGCCTAGGCAATGCCTGGCAATGCTTGGTAATGCCTCAACAATGCCTAGAAATGCCTGGCAATGCCAAGCAATGATTGGCAATGCTTGGGCAATGCCTGGAAATACCTTGCAATGCCTGATAATGCCTGGCAATGCTTGGTAAATGCCTGACAATGCCTGGTAATGCCTTGGCAATGTCTGGCAATTACTGGCAATGCCTGAGCAATGCCTGGCAATGATTGGGCAATGCCTGGGCAATGCCTCGCAATGCCTGGGTAATGCCTGACAATGCCTCGCCAATGCATGGCAATGCCTGGCAATGCCTGGCAATGCATGGGCAATGACAGGTAATGCTTGGGTAATGCTTGCCAATACCTGGCAATGCCTAACAATGCATGGGAATGCCTGGGCAATGCTTAGCAATGCCTGCAATGCTTGGGCAATGCGTGACAATGCCTGGGCAACGCCTGGCAATGCCTGGGCAAGGCCTGGCAATGCCTGGCAATGCCTGGGCAATGCCTGGCAATGCCTGGACAACGCCTGGCAATGACTGGCAATGCCTGGCAATGCCTAGGCAATGCCTAGCAATGCTTGGCAATGCCTGGTAATGCCTGGACAATGCCTGGCAATGCTTGGCAATGCATCGCAATGCCTGGCAATGCCTGGGCCATGCCTAGCAATGCCTGGGTAATACCTGGCAATGGCTGGCAATGCTTGGCAATGCCTGGGCAATTCCTGGCAATGCTTGGGCAATGCCTCACAATACCTAGGCAATGCCTTGGTGGGCATTGCACAGGCATTGCCAGGCATTGCGCAGGCATTGCGAGGCATTGCCCAGTCATTGCAGGCATTGCCAAGGCATTGCCATGCTTTGCCATGCATTGCTAGGCATTGCCAGGCTTTGTCAGACATTGCCAGGCATTGCCAGGCATTGCCCAGGCATTGCAAGGCATTGCCACGCATTCCCAGGCGTTGCCGTGGCATTGCCAGGCATTGTACAGAATTGCCACGCATTGCCTATGCATTGTCTAGGCATTGCCACACATTGCCACGCATTGCTAGGCATTGCCAGGCGTTGTCCAAGCATTACCGGGCATTACCCAGGCATTGCCAGGCATTGTACAGGCATTGCCAGGCATTGCACATGCATTCCCAGGCATGGACAGGCATTGCCCAGGCATTGTCTAGGCATTGCCTGGCATTGCGCAGGAATTGCGAGGCATTGCCCAGGCATTGCAGGCATTGCCAAGGCATTGCCATGCTTTGCCATGCTTTTCCAGGCATTGCCATGCTTTGCCAGGCATTGCCTTGGCATTGCCAGGCATTGCCAGCATTGCCAGGCATTACTAGACATTGCCCAGGCATTGCCAGGCATTGCCACGCATTGCTTGGGGATTGCTCAAGCATTGCCAGGCAATGCCACGCATTGCTAGACATTGCATAGGCATTGCCAGGCATTGCACAGGCATTACCGGGCATTGCCCAGGCATTGCCAGACATTGCCCAAGCATTACCAGGCATTGCCTAGGCATTACCAGGCATTGCCAAGCATTGCCCAGGCATTGCCAGGTATTGCCCACGCATTATGTGGCATTGTCCAGGCATTGCCAATACATTGCTAGGCATTGTCCAGGCATTGTCCAAGCATGGACATGCATTGCCCAGGCATTGCCAGGCATTGCACAGGCATTGCGAGGCATTCCACAGGCATTGCAGGCATTACCAAGGCATTGCCAAGGCATTGCCATGCTTTGCCAGGCATTACCAGGCATTGCCAGGCTTTGCCGGGCGTTGCCAGGCATTGCCCAAGCATTGCCAGGCATTGCCAAGCATTGCCAGGCATTACAATGCATTGTCGAGGCATTGCCAAGCATTGCCAGGCATTACCTAGGCATTGTCCAGGCATTTCAGGACATTGCCACGCATTGCTAGGCATTCCCTATGCATTGCCATGCATTGCCCAGGCATTACCGAGCATTGCCCAGGCATTGCCAGGCATTCACCAGGCATTGCCAGGCATTGCCCAGGCATTGCCCAGGCTCCCAGGCATTGCCAAGCATTGCCCAGGCATTGTCAGGCATTTCCCACGCATTGCCATGCATTGTCCCGGCATTGCTAGGCTTTGCCAAGCATTGCCAGACATTGTTAGGCATGGCCTAGGCATTGCCCAAGCATTTCCACCCATTGCCCAGGCATTGCCAAGCGTTGCAAGTCACTACCAGGCATTAATAGGCATTACCAGGTATTGCCATGCATTGCCCTGGCATTGCCACGCATTGCCTAGGCATTGCCAGACTTTGCCAGGCATTGCCCAGGCATTACCAGGCATTTCTAGGCATTGCCCAGGCATTACCAGACATTGTCCAGGCATTGCCAGGCATTGCCCAGGCATTGCCCATGCATTGCCGGACATTGCCAGGCATTGTCCAGGCATTGCCGGGCATTGTCCAGGCATTGCCAGGCATTGCCCAAGCATTTCCAGGCATTTTCCAGGCATGGCAAGGCTTTTCTTGTCATTGTCAGACATTTCCTGGCATTACCAGGCGTTTCCCTGGCATTGGCCTGGGATTGCCCAGGCATTGCCAGGCATTGCCCAGGCATTTCCCAGGCATTGAAAGGCATTGCCAGGCATTGTCCAGGCCTTGCCAGGCATTGCCCGGGCATTGCCAGACATTGTCTAGGCATTGTCCAGGCATTACCAGGCGTTTCCCTGGCATTGGCCTGGGATTGCCCAGGCATTGCCAGGCATTGCCCAGGCATTTCCCAGGCATTGAAAGGCATTGCCAGGCATTGTCCAGGCCTTGCCAGGCATTGCCCAGGCATTTCCCAGGCATTGAAAGGCATTGCCAGGCATTGTCCAGGCCTTGCCAGGCATTGCCCGGGCATTGCCAGACATTGTCTAGGCATTGTCCAGGCATTACCAGGCATTTCCAGGCATTGTCCAGGCATTGCTAGGCATAGTCCAGGCATTGCCAGTCATTGCTCGGGCATTACCATGCTTTGCCAAGCATTCCCAAGCGTTGCCGGGCATTAATTATGCATTGCCAGGCATTGACAGGCATTGCCCAGGCATTATCAAGCATTACTATGCATTGTAAGGCATTGCCCACGCATTGTAAGGCATTGCCTAAGCTTTGCCAGGTATTACCTAGCATTGACAGGCATTGTCCAGGCATTGCTAGGCATTGTCAGGCATTGCCAGGCATTGCCAGGCATTGCCCGGTATTACCCAGGCATTGCCAAGCATTGTCCAGGAATTGCCAGGCATTGTCAGGCATTGCTAGGTGTTGCCAGGCATTGCCAAGCATTGCGAAGCATTCCCGGGTATTGCCAAGGCATTGCCAAGCATTGCCAGGCATTGCGCGGGCAGTGCTAGGCGTTTTCTGGGCATTTCCAGGCATTGCCATGCATTGCCAGGCATTGCCACGTATTGCCCAAGCACTGCCAGGAATTTCCCAAGAATTGCCAGGCATTTCTCAGGCATTGCCAGGCCTTGCCCAGGCATTGCCAGGCATTGCCGTGGCATTGCTAAGCATTGTCCAGGCATTGTCAGGCATTGTCCAGGCTTTTCCAGGCATTACCATGCATTGCCCAAGCATTGCCAGGCATTGCCAGGCATTTCTCGGGCATTGCTGGGCATTGCCTAGGCATTGCCAGGCATTGCCATAGCATTGCCAGGCATGCCTAGCATTGTCCAGGTATTGCTAGGCATTGGCGAGGTATTTCCTGGCATTGCCTAAGCATTGCCAAACATTGCCCAGGCATTGCCAAGCATTACCCGCCATTGCAAGACACAGCCCAGGCACTGCCAGGCATTGCCCAGGCATTTCCAGGCATTGCCAGGCATTGCCCAGGCAGTGCCATACATTGCCAGGCATTTAAAGGCATTGCCAGGCATTGCCCAGTCATGTTCAGGCATTGCCGAGGCATTGCCAGGCATTGTAAGGCATTGCTCACGCATTACCAGGCATTGCCCACGCATTGCCAGACATTGCCAAGCATTGCCAGGCATTACCCACACATTCCTAGGCATTGCCATTCATTCTCGGGCATTGCAAGGCATTGCCAAGCATTGCTTAGGCATTACTAGGCATTGCCTAGGCACTGCCAGGAATTGCCAGGCATTGCTAGGCATTGCCAGGCATTGTCAGGCATTGCCAAGCATTACCAGATATTACACAGGCATTGCAAGGCATTGTCCAAGCATTGCCATGCATTTCCCAGGCATTGCTAGGCATTGCCAGGCGTTGCCAGGCATTGCCAGGTATTGCCTAGGCATTGTCAGGCACTACCCAGGCATTGCCAGGCATTTCCCAGGCATGGTCACGTATTGTAAGGCATTGCCAGGCATTGTCTGGGCATTGCCAGGCATTGCCAAGTGTTGCTAGGCATTTTCCAAGTATTGCCAGGCATTGCCCTAGCATTGCCAGGCATTGTCCAGGCATTGCCAAGCATTGCCAGCCATTACCAGGCACTGCCCAGTCATTGCCAGGCATTTCCCAGGCATTTCCAGGCATTGCCAGGCATTGCCAAAAGTCGTCAGGCATTGTCAAGCATTGCTTGGTATTTCCCAGGAATTTCCAGGCATTACCTGGGCATTGCCAGGCATTGTAAGGCATTGCCCACGCATTGCCAAGCATTGCCTAGGCATTGTTCAGGCATTGCCAGGCATTGCCCAGGCATTGCCAGGCATTGCCAGGCATTGCCCATGCATTGCCAATCATTGATCGGGCATTGCCATGCATTGCCAAGCATTACCTTAGCATTGCCAGGCATGCCTAGCATTACCCAGGTATTGCCAAGCATTGCTAGGCATTGCCCATGCATTGCCAGGCGTTTCCCAAACATTATCAGGCATGGCCCAAGCATTGCCAATCATTGCCAGCCATTGCCAGGCACTGCCCAGGCATTGCCAGGCATTGCCCAAGCATTTCCAGGCATTGCAAGGCATAACCTAGGCATTGTTAGTCATTCCCAGGCATTGTCAAACATTGCCAGGCATTGCAAGGCATTGCCTGGGCATTTCCAGGCATTGTCTAGGCATTTCCAGGTAACGGTGCTCACCGGTATGGAACTGTGGTTCTCCGGTTGGAACCGGACCCGCGGTTCCGGTTCCGGCTTGGAACCGGAACCGCGGTTCCGGTTCCGGAACCGTGGTTCTGCCTGGAACCGCGGTTCTTCACGGTTCCACACATGAAGACACGCACATGCACATTTCCTCTATACAGAGTCCAAGGACAGCAAGTTTACATTTGAGAATGCTCACCTTCCTCACTTTCATAACAGATTGATGACTATAGGGAAACACCAAGCATTACTTCATAAACACACAGTTTGTCATAGATTCTGTTGTCATGCACACTTGGGGTTGCTTTCTGCATTAGCCATGTTGATTTGTTGAATTCATCATTCCCATTGTTCAATGTAAGAACTACCACACAAGAGATGGAAGAAGAATGCATGTGAAGTTAGTTGACTGATGGATCACAACACTACTCTCCATGGCCATCGTCATCATCGTCATCACCATCCCCACCCCCCAAACCCACTCCCACCTCCATCACATCATCATCGTCACCGGTGTAGAACAACATTAGGCCCTCTAACTCCTCAGCTGCTTCACCAACCAACTCTGGTGTGGCCATCCGGCGTAGTGAATTCACTCGATCTTCCTCCTCCTGCAGTTCTGGGGCCACATTGCCATGGCGATCAACTGGGAACTCTAGCAGGCTGGCCTCGTTGATCCACGACTTCATGGTGAGAATAATTTCTACTGTCAAGTGGTCGAGCGAATGGTGGAAGTTGGTGATGACGTGTCGGCCGAGGGAGAAGAGGCGCTCGGACGGTGTGGATGTGGCTGGGACTGCAAAATGGTCCATGGCAGCAAGGAAGAAGGTGGGAAAGGAAATATGATTCTTTCGGTAATGGCGCAGCACGTTGCACGTTGGATCCTTCGGTGGAAGATTCACCCACCTGTCCACCTCACCCTCAAGTGTCATTGCAATTGGTTCTTCAATCCGGGGGGCTGCATCTCGTGGCGCAAAGAGATCTTGCGATGGATCTGCCAGCGCAGCCTGTAGTAACTCTTCATCCTCTTCTTGCTGCTACAGCACGCGCGGACGGAGTTGGCGTACCTCTGCTGCAGCCGGAGCTGCTGCAGAAGCTGCTACACTCTGGCTATCATCAGTCATACTTTCTGCTGCTGCTGTTGCTTCTGCTGCTACCGTTGCTGCTACTCCAGCTGATGCACGTGCCTCCTCCACCCTGGTGTAGTACGGGCGGAGGAGCTCGATCACCTTCACTTGGAGTTCAGCTGCATACATGATGCCCATGAGCCGGTGCGTCTTGTCGAAGTAGCGCAGCCGGAATCGTGGGTCAGCTGCTGTTGCAAGCACGTGACGGTCCGTTAGCAGGGCTGTGTACTTCTCCAGTTTTGCCTACACAGCTTCAAGTCCTAGCTTGATGTCCGCGAGAAGCTGATCCTTCATGGTGAGTCTGCCAGCTGCGCCGCGCCGCTTTCCTTTCTTTTCTGCATTGATTGACTGCATCTGCCACCCATGGATCTTTGTGAGCATGGACTCAAAAAAGGGGATCACCAGTATGAGGGTGGGATACTTGCTGCCGCTAATGTTGTCTGTGTACGACTTGAACGGCTTCAAGATGAGGGTGAGCAGTGCGATGGTGGACCACTCCTCATAAGTCGGAGTCAGCAGTGTGCCCTCTCTTCCATACCCTGCCAGCCATGTCACAAGCACCTTGCGCAAAAATAACACGCGGCTGTACATATCAAGGGTTGAATTCCACCCTGTCTCGGTGTCAAGATGAAGAGAGAGGTACTTCACACCGGCGGCAGAGGATGCAGATACGAGGGACTGCTCCCTTGGTGTGTTGCGGGTGGTAAATGTAGCAACAGCCCTTACCTTGCCGATGACGTCGGCGAGAGCGCGGAGGGAAAGTAAATCATTGACGGCTAGATTCATGATATGCCCTAAACACCTGATGTGACCTGCCTTCACAAACCCGTTGCCTGATGGTATGACATGACGGTCAATCATTGCATCATTTGTGCTCTCATTGTCCATAGTGATGCAAAACACATGTGACCACAACCCCCAACCTTTCAGAGCATCAGAAAAGACATCAAACATATTATGTGCAGTTGGTGACTCTGGAATGGCTGGAAAAGAAAGCGCCATGGACTTGACCTTGAAGTCGTTAACCCAGTGTGCAGTGATGCCCACATATTTCATGTTTGCATCTTACTTCCACTGATCAGTGGTGAAACTGATGGCGAAGGTGACCTCAGCCAGCAGTTTACGCAACCTAGCTCGGAAAGCAACCGCCCCTGTCACAATGCCGGGTGCAATGGTCATGCGTCCAGGCAGATGAGCGGTAGGATTGCAATGCAGAAATGCTTTCCCCAACCAGAATGATTCCATGGATAAGAAGGACAGGTTTTTATCTATGACGTGCTTCCACAGACACATGAGCCAATACCTTCTGCTGAAGGTTATCCCCACTCCTACAACGGCACCCTCTATGACAATGGCACCTGCTGCTGGATCTGCCCTAACAGCTTCCACGGCGGCATTGACAACATTTGCAGTGGCATGCTGCAGTGCGGCAGTGACCTCTTGCTCCTTCATCTCCTTGAACAACTTTGGGTGGGAAATGCGAAGATGTTTTCTCATTCCGCTGGTGGAGCTCTTCTTGCACCCGAAATCTCGCCCGCACGTATTGCAGTCTGTCCTGTCCGGATCATCTTCCCGTATTTTGAAGTAGCGCCAGATGACGGCCTTCTCCTTCTTGCGCTTCTCACCGACCTCCCCTTCACAGGCCTCATCATCGTCTGACTCGTCCTTGTCGGAGTCTTCTGTAGCCTCTCGGTTGCCGCTGAAGCTGCTGCGGTCCACCATGCTTGCTGTGCTGCTCGTTGCCACAATCCCTGCCAGAACTGCTATTAGCATTACAGCAAGCACCCCTGCCATTGCTGCAGCTACTGCTGCTGATGTTGGTGGTGCTGAAGACCCTGTTGGCTGCTCCTGTAGCTGGTGCCGGTGCACAACGCTGTTCTGCTTGCCGCTGCTGCTGGCTGTGTGCCAATGCAGCTGCTGTTGCTGGTTGCCTGCCCCTGCAACGTTGTCCAGGAGCTGGTCCGGCTGGCTGACCAATCCGCTGGCTGCCCCTGCAGCTGCTGCCCCTGCACACCGTCGTGGCTGCCGGTGCCACTCGCTGCCTCTGCAGGTGCTGGCACGGCTGACCAATTCGGCGGCTGCTGCTGCCGCTGCTGCCGCTGGGCAATGTGCTATGCGCCGCTGCTGATGGCTGTTGCTTCTGGTGTTGGTGGTTTTAAACAATTCGGCGGCTGCTGCTGCCTGACTCTGCGTGTGGCAGACTAATGTGCAGCTGATGCCGCGGAGCAAGAGGCCTCCCGTGGCTGATGGTGCCGGCTACTGCAAGAGGCACAGCCCGCTCCGGGGACGGCTAGCTGGCTCTGTCGCTACTGTCGCTAGCTGCCGCTGCAGCCATGATCCGGTGGCAGTGGTGGAACTTGGCTGAGCGGTAGAGAGTTGAGGAGCGAACTCACTCTGACAGTGCGAAGCGAACCAGGCGACGAATGGAAATGGTGGACCAACTAGGCGACTAACTGAAAGGGCAGTGACGTCGCCATGCTCACGTCATGTGCCCAAAGGAAAGTCCGGTCACTGGAGCAGGAAGATTCCTCGTAAAGGAATCTTCCTGCTCTAGTGACTGGAGCAGGAAGCAAAGCCATGTGCCTGTTGCGTGCATGGCACGCAACAGGCATGAGCTGCGCCGCCGCCAACTGCATTCAACGGACGACGAAGCCCGTTCCGAGGTGGCGATGATTGGAAAACCTCGGCACCTCGGAACACACGGTGACACAGCAAAGTGTGAATGGATGTGGACCAATGACAACAGGATGTCGCCGGTTCTCATGCCATTTGAGGATTAGGCTAGATGGTTGTCTCGCTTTGACCTCTTCGAGTGTTGAACAGGTCCGCTGCTTTTGTTTTTTTGCCCCCCCCCCCCAAAACCTAGGTCAGGGAACCACGGTTCTACGACGGTTCCGGAATCTTAGAACCGGAACCGCAGTTCCGGTTCCAGAACCAGAACCGCAGTTTCGGTACCACGGTTCCAAGAACCTGTGTGCACCCTTATTTCCAGGCATTGCCAATCATTGTAAGGTATTG